>JAATLQ010022133.1:71417-86410 GCA_013421005.1 Heliconius erato x Heliconius himera
AAAAAATAAAAAATTATATATATATATATATATATATATATATATATATATATATATATATATATATATATATATATATATATATATATATATATATATATATATATATATATTAAGCAAGTAACAGATTTAATGTGGTTTTCACTAATAGTCACGTTATTTCAGATTAATATTTATCTTATACATTTAATAAAAACATATTGATATTTCTATGTGCAGTCTGAGCGGGTGAACAGAACATTAGTAACATATAATTTTTTTTCAGCTTTACGCTGTATCCCGCACACAGCAGTGTACGCAGAGGGAACCTAGTGTTAAGACACTCCGTTCCCCACTTTCTGCCGAATTCTGAAGGAATTGGGTGTTGAGTGGCAGAACACAACGCCGCGCTTAACCTCAACACCAGAGCGAAGAAATGGAAATATAAATTTAAGTAAATATTTCACCTCCTCGAGTGGAAATAGAACCCACAACCAATCGGTTTTACAGTCACACCTCGTGCCGCTGCGTCACGACTGGCCTAGATATAAATTGTACAGTAAATATGTTCATAATTTAACTCCGTATGCAAAACATGATAGAATGCACATTACCTCCGTCGATATGTATTGCAATCTCATTAAATTGATATTATTTATAGGAATTCTATAATAAAGAAATATAATTCTAGAAATCAACTTGGATATAACGATCTTTCAGTACCGTTAACATTTACAAATGATCGCGCAAAAAAATCATATTGACTGACTCAAGACGTGAGAACGCGTCGTGAGTCGTTATTAGACGACTAGAATTTCCGTTATTTCTAGTAAGTTAAACAAAAAATATTATAGTTTAATGCGAGACAGATTTTCGTAGTGAATGTATTTTAAAACTTTTATTTAAAAAAAAAATCAAATCAGCTCCACGCTTTATCTCGTATACAGCAGAGTACATAGGAGGCCTCTAGTACTCGTATATATAAATGAAAATAAATAAATCAGCTTCACGCTGTATCCCGCACATAGCAGGGTAGGCAGAGGGAACCTAGTGTTAAGATACTCCGTTCCCCACTTTCTGCCGAATTCTGGAGGCATTGCGTGTTGAGTGACAGAACTCAACGCCGCGCTTTGCCTCGACACCAGAGCGAAGAAATGGAAATATAAATTTAAATAAATATTTTATTTCCTCGAGTGGAGATCGTACTCACAATCCGTCGGTTTTACAGTCACACTTTGTGCCATTGCGCCACGACTGGCCTCGTATATATAGTTAGGTATATTTAAAGATGTCACCTTGAACTAACATTGCCGGTCCTGCAGCAATCCAATTACGTAAGAAATTGGACTCAACCCGCCCATCCCGCTAATGGAAGGCGGGACGGCGCAGATTGGGACAGCTATCGCTGAGCGACTCTATAAACTTAATCTATATCTACATTAGTATGTGTAGAAACTAAAACAAAAAACTTCTTGGTGAACTGTACGTGGATAAACTAAAATAAATAGAGGCGAGGCCAATCGTGGCGTAGTGGCACAAGTGAATGTATACGCGACAGGCCTTGGGTTCGATTCATAATAGAGAAAATGAAATATTTAATATTTTCATGTCGCTCTGGAAACGAGGCGAAAGCGCGGCGTTGAATGCCGCCATGTAGTATACAATGCCTCCAGAATTCGGCGAAAAATGCGGAACAGAGGTATCTTAATGAGAACAGAGTATTAGACACTAGGTTCCCAGGTTACCTATGCAAAAAAAAATGTAGAAAAATCATGTGTTATAATAATATTTTATACGCTTATTTTTATTTTTTTACACAATACACCTCTCGGGTCCGTTATTATGCAATCTTAGCTTTAATTATTTTCAAAGAAAGGAAAATGCATTATTTTCTTGAACGTCTCTATTGTTAACAATTGTATGGCCAACGGCAAGGAAACTAGAAAATAGTAAACTTTTCAAATATTCGTGTCCAGTAGAAACTTAAAAAGGAAATAAAGTTCTTTTTCCGTGTCAGTAAGATGGTGAGAAAAGTTACCTCCGCCTCGAGTACGTGACTTGAGTTTTCTTTACACTTACCGACCAACGAAAAGTTATTTATTTTTTAGTGAACTGCTGAAAGGAAAACAAACTCGATACAATATCAGCAAAAGTAAACCGTTGCCTGTTTGTATCGAATTATTCCTAAAGTTACTTTTCGTCACAATTTTGTAATTCAATTTTCTGATATAAAATTCGAATGAGTTTAGTAAATTGGAATTATGACACATTTGCTAACTTTGAATATTTATTCTAACTACATAGATTTAACAACAGTAGTAGGTATGATTTAGGCAACGATTCAATTACGAAAAATATCTAATATCCTACTAATATCATAAATGAAAAAATAAGGATGGATGTTTTGTTTAATTTAGATGAAACTTTACAGTAAAATAGCTGTATCTAAACGAACAATAATTATTAATTTTATTTTATTTATTAATTTAAAATACATCAAAATGAAATACAGGCTACAAGGTTTTTTTATTACAATAATAACTTTAAACGACCGAAGCAGCGTGTTGGTTGCTTTAAAACGTAGAACAAAAAGGTAGATAAAGAAGAACAAACGGTCTACTTGAATAAAAATAAATAGAAATTGATAAAATCCCCCGAACAAAATGACTACACTGCACTATCGGAATCCGATAGCGACATTTTAGTTCAGGCGTTTGCATCTAAAGCCAGGATTAAGCAAGCCCCTTTAGAATAGACTCAGGAAACAGTAAATCGTATTGCTTTCAAAGCGTCGTGTGAGAAATTGCACGGATACTTTTAATTATTTGCTAACTTGAACAATATAATAGGATTATTACGATTTTAAGCTTCACGCTGTATCCCGCATGGTGCAGGGTAGGCAGAGGAAACCTAGTGTTAAGAAACTCCGTTCCCCACTTTCCGCCGAGTTCTGGAGGCTTTGCCTCGACACTAGAGCGAATATATGAGAATATAAATGTAAATAAATACTTCACTTCCTCGAGTGGGGATCGAATCCACAACCAGGCGATTTTATTTTAACAATCTATGAGGCGTTGCGTGGTGAGTGGCGGATTTCAACGTTGAAAGTTAATTATTTCTTTTCCCTGAATTGCTGTCGAACCCACAGCCATCGGGTTTACAGTCACACGCTTGTGCCACTGTAGTACTAAGTACTTATTTGTAAATTCGATTAATGTAAGTATAAAATATGATTCAAATCCAAGTACAAATATAACCGAATAAATTTTCCACGAAAAGTTTTCTGCAATCGTAAATGTTCTCCATCCTGTGAAATCTTTCTTATACCTTGAAGATTTATCTTAATAAGTGGCAATTTGTTTGTGCCAGGTTACGTTAGAATATTTCATTGAAATTTCAAAGTATAATTTTTAACATTTTTTTGGTTAAATTTAGCTGGTTTTAGAGATGAATGCATCATATCCAAAATGGACAGGAGTCCAGAGTCATGCCCAAATCTAGATTTAGATTTTTGTATTATTAATATACAAACATATGTGTAGTATACTACACACTTAAAGTAATTGTATAAGAATCACTTTAAGTAAGACAGCGCCAATCGTGGCGCAGGGGCAGACGTAATCCACGTCATAAATGCGTCAGGTTGTAGGTTCGACTCCCACTCGAGGAAATTAAATATTTAATATTTTCATTTCTTCGCTCTGGTAGCACGGCATTGATATTTAAATAATATTTTTTTTTGCGCTTTAAACCTACACTCACTCTGCCTACCCTGTTATATGCGAGATACAGCGTAATAATTAAAAACGTTGTAAATGTCACACATGCGCTAACATGTTATCTATTTCAGCCGGCCTTGGAATGGGTGGTGGCAAGAGTAGATGACATTTTGAACTGGGGCAGAAAGGGCTCCCTTTGGCCTCTGACTTTCGGTCTCGCTTGCTGCGCTCTGGAGATGATGCATTACGCTGGACCGAGGTGATTTCATTATATTCTTATTTTTAATATAATAATAAAAAAGATTGTATAGTTGGTTTTTGTCTTTAGGCGTTGCTTATGAGCAGAGAATATGATTTTCCTAATATAAAAAGAAACGGTAAAAGTTTTATTTCAACACTAGCGACCCAGCGGCTTCGCCCACTTGAATTACATAATTATTAATTTACTAATCTGCATTACTTTAGTTTTCGTATTATATCATTTTAAAAACAATATCTATATCTATATGGAAAAGTTTTTACAGCAATTTCGTCGAACAACGTTATTTAAAATTGTATAATTTCTTTATTTATAAGATCTTGATTGAAATAAAACAAAACAAATGAAATTGGTTCAGCTGTTTCTGAGATTACCTTGAACAAACGCACAGACACAGTAATATAGATATACGACATGAAAATAAAATTTTAAAAGCAACGTTTCTAGTTCTATTACGATTTTATTATAAATATAGATATAGAGGCCAGTCGTGGCGCAGCGGTACGAAGTGTGACTGTAAAACAGACTGGTTCGATTCCCCCTCGAGGAGATGAAATATTTACTTAAATTTATATTTCTGGTGTCGACGCTAAGCGCGGCGTTGACTTCTGCCACTCAACACGCAATGCCTCCAGAATTCGGCAGAAAGTGGGGAACGGAGTGTCTTAACACTAGGTTCCCTCTGCCTACCCTGCTGTGTGCGGGATACAGCGTGAAGCTGATAAAATATCACCAATGTAGGGATAAGATGCCATCTCGTTAAGGTTTACAACTCAACTAATTTACTTAAGTATACCCGTGAGCTAATTTAATAGAAATACTCATGCGTAATTCTATTAACGAAACCTATTTAGCAGAAACTATTTTCTATGTATGGTAAATACCTATTACAGACCGCGTAATTGATATCAGATTGTTAGCTGAAACCGAAGCTGGTGTTTCGACACGCCTCGTCACTTTTCCATGTTCGCTTAAGATTAATTATTTTCTAGATCTATATAAAATTACATTTATATTACACTAGTGGGCGCTCGCAGCTTCGCCCGCTTATTTGCACCCTTAGGGGTGAATTCTAAAAAACCACGAAACACGTGTTCAATGAAATATTTTTAAGAGTCTAAATTTGAAATTTTATAAAAATCGGTGCCGATTAAATTTTTTTTCCATACAAACTTTCAAACCCTATTTCCTCCCTTTAGGGTAAAAATTTTTCAAAATCCCTTCTTATGTCCAGATTATGAAAATAAACATCTGTCCAAATTTCACGTTTCTACGCACAGCGGTTACGGCTGTGCGTGCGTCTTACCTCAGTCAGTCAGGTACATGTCCTTTTATATATATATATAGCTAATGTGACTATTTGTATAATATAAAGTTGTTTATATGTAATAATGCCCAATAAGATCTACATCAGATTGGTAGAAAAGTAAATGTAATATAATATAATGTTAAAATACCTATAGAATGTTTTTAATTAACCGTTGGCGTTAATTCTGGTGAAGTTTAAAATTTTACCGTCTCTTTTTATAATTATGTTAGTCTTGTCTCAGCTCATAGTTTAAGGCAAGAAAAGAATAGAAAAATGAAGACAAGTAGCGTTTATATCAAATTGGAAAAACGAAAAAGTTTAAATATAACTAATTCCCCGGATTGGTAACCGAACCAACAACTACCGTATATAACCCATCGATTCCGAACAGCGCTTTCAAGGTGTCAATTTATATAAGATAAATATATCAAATGTAAGATCAATTCTGAATATAAGGCGAAAGGCCAGTCTATGATATTTGACTGGAGTACCTCAACAAAGAGGGTTAGGTCAAGTATTTCCGCTTAATTACCTCCTTTAGCTTGACAAGCTTTCAAATTAACACGTTTAAGTCACGATCCTAGGCATGGCTATAGTTCTCCGTTATAAATCTTTAGTATTGTTTTGTGAAATAACAATTAAATGGAAGAAATGACACAAATGCGCGTTGTTTACTTCTTTTATATATAATATAAAGATTATTTTTTCAGAACGCTGTCGCTTGCAATGGGCAATAATCAGATAAACAAATCTTATCTTTAATCTCAAATCTACAATGTTTACTTTCATATGGCAAAATATGAACCTGTACCCACTTATATACTTTCAAATGCTCTATAACCAACACACCTACCTGCTTATTTAATACTAAATATTTTACTTTGTTAAGAGGGCATAGTGGAACAGAGGAACAGTTTCGGACAAAAAACGCGACTGTTGACGATATGTGGGGTTGAATTTAATCATTCAATATGTAATGTCTCGGAAATACATCGGAAAGTTAAAGGTTCTCTCTGCCTATCCTTAACGTTAAGCGTCGCTTAACGTTGCTGTTTTTATATTTTGTTTATAACATAATAATACAATAATATAAATACAATAATATTATTTTTATTTCACAGATACGACATGGACAGATTCGGCATGGTGTTCCGTGGTACACCGCGTCAAACCGACGTCATCATAGTAGCCGGTACCGTCACCAATAAGATGGCACCCATACTGCGCAAGACCTACGACCTGATGCCGGAGCCTCGCTTCGTGGTATCCATGGGTAGCTGCGCCAACGGCGGCGGTTACTATCATTACACGTACTCAACTGTGCGCGGCGCTGATAGGATCATACCGGTTAGATTGATTTGGATATAAATCAGATACACTATAATTATGAACTTGGCTTGACACGCTACCGCGCGTCTAGATGGTATTGAATAGCAATAGGTTTCTAGACAACTGAAAAGCTAATTTTCTTATGATGGATATATAGGTGATGGTTTTTTATGACACATAATCAAACTTAAAAACATGATAATTTTTTATACGTTTTTACGGCAAATAAAACTATAAAAACGTTATAATTATTACAATAAAGGCGACTAGAGCTAAGTAAATTACCGGATTCAAATAAAATTACTGCACTTATATTAACGTATAATAGAACATTTTTTTATTAAAATACGATATTTAGCTGTATTTTGTAAAAATGCCATTTGAATTTTCTCGTCGGTTTATGTTAGAAGAGCTGCCTTCCAAGCCGGCGTTAGGTTAACATGGGAAAAACCATAGTTTTTAGCAAATAAAATAAAAAAATTGGAACTTAGCATTATATTTTATACGTCTAGGTGGACATCTACGTGCCAGGTTGTCCCCCAACAGCTGAAGCTTTGTTATACGGAATGCTGCAACTTCAAAAAAAGGTGAAGCGCATGCGCACATGTCAAACGTGGTATCGACATTAATACTAATAATTGACATTATTAATGTTTGACTAAAAAGAAACTAAAATTATGACATTTCAATATTATTGTATTATTTTATACAACACTACTTTATAAATTCTGTTATAAATATATATCGTACCAGTAAGAGCTTGAAGTTTTTTATTAAAAACAATTTATTTTCTTAGTTATCTTGATGTTTACCTAATGATAACAGGAAGAGACGTTTGAAGAGATGTCTCTTCTAATTTTTGAATAAATTTGATAACTTGTTAATTCGTATATTTAATTAAAATTATTAATCTTTTATTATAAACTTTCTTAAATAAAAAAATACCAAGAGAAAACCATTCAATAATTTATAAATTTTGATCAAAAGAGCGTAACTATAAACACATAAAAAACATTTTTAAAACTTTGTTTTAACTTTATACGAAATCAGTAGTGATGTGTAAAAATGGAAGAAAATCTATTATTGAAATATTATGTATTAGGTCAGAGCACGACCTAACATCGAAATATCTGCTCTTACGTGTCGAATTAAAGTAATGGACCATCAAATGTGAATGTTGAAAAGTTAAGAAAGTTACAGTATAGAAATTGAATTTTATAAGAAATGGACATCACTAAAATAATTTATAATTTTCATCTCATCTGCTGTAGGCAAAAGGTAAGCCTTGTGTTAAAACTGCCCAATTTTCGAGTCATTACGCGTTAAGTAGCGTAGCTCAATGCCGCGCCTTGTCTTATTCATAGAAAAAGCCAATCGATAAGCAATAAAGGCTATAGATAATTTTAAGCTTTTTAAATTTCAAATACAATTTTGAATTTTATAGTGTGAAGACACCACTAGGTGTGAGAAACTCGTGGGCGTTTCATTACGCGGAGGCACGTACGGGCAACGTTTGAAATTGATCTAGTTTCCAACTATAAAGCACTCCATATTTAAGATTTCACACGAATGATTTTATTATTATTCCTCTTATTATCTTACAGAAAAGAACTGTTTATATTTTTTTTAAAGGAGGGAAAAGGCCGTCGTGGCATAGCAGTACAACGTCCAACAGTGGTGGGTTTGATCTCACTCGAGGGATTGATTTATTTTCATTTAGGTAACAAGACAAGAATTCCACCATTCAATACGCAATGTTTGGAATATTGGACTGAAAATGGCAACGTAGTTTTTTAACACTGGTTTCCCTTGGTCGACAGTGCTATGTGTAAAATAAAGCGTGAACCTAAGAAATTCTTATTAAAAATAAATATTCTATATTTTCTTAAGTAGCTGAGTTATATAGATAAGTAAATTGATAGAAAAAATAGTCTAACGCCATAAATATGAGAAAATAGTAAACATACGCTTTATAGCAGAATATAAGAAAGTATATAACATAATATTTAAATTTATATTTTCATTTCTTCGCTCTGGGATCGTGGCTAAGCGCGTCGTTGAGTTCCGCCACTCAACACACAATGCTTTCAGAATACAGCGAAAACTTGAGAACGAAGTGTCTTAACACTAGGTTTCCCCTGCCTTCCCTGCTGTGATAATTAAGTATATGTTAATTGTTTAAGAGAATTTCAATGCTTTTCTTTTGCTTTTATTTCAATGAAATAGTTTTAATATGCCGCGCCGTGTATTTACCTATTTTTTTTAGCTCCACGCTGTATCACGTATATAGCAATGTAAGTAGAGGGAACCTAGTGTTAAGCAACTCCGTTTACTGCTTTCCGCCAATTTTTCGAGGCATTGCCTACTGTAGTATCGGAAGTTAACATCGCGTTTGGCCTTGGTACCAGAACGAAGAAATTAAATCATTAAGAAAATACTACTAGATACTCTAATTAAATTTTAAACTTAACATCTCTTATTTTAGTACTAGAAAACATCATATAACCCGTCATTTTTTCCCATATAGAGAATTAAATAGGTTTTTGTTCGAGGCAGCCGGCGCGAGGGTTGACGGTTATTAAATGTCACGGTAGTATAATTATACTAATTAAATAATTGCTATATGATTGACACTACTATGTATGAAAGGTGAATAAAAGTCAGGCCTACTTTTAGGGTTCCATACCTTTTAAAAAAGGTACCCTTATAAGATCACTTTGTTGTCCACCCGTCCGTCTGTATGTCTGTCAAGAACACTAATCTCAGGAACGCGTGGAGATAACGAATTAAAATTCAAACCATATACTTCAAATTTACGGTCCCATGATTTCCTAAAAAAAAATGTATTTCTCCATTTATTTAAAAAAGATATGGCAGTTTATATTGCAAAAAAAGCGTATTTCGACACTATAATGGGAATCAAAATTAATAGAGTATATCCGGTTGACCTAGAATTATGAAATTTGGCAGCTAGCTTAATCTAAAAAATAATAGTCTTTAAAAGGGGGGCAAATTTTGGTATTAAAGCCGCTAGTTCAAGTGAAGTATCAGACGAAAGAGCTCTGGCTAAGCTAAGCTTGAATTTCACAAAAAGCTCGAGACCACTCGTTGGGCGAGCCTGATTCGCGCTTGACCGGTTTTTTTGTTATAATTGCAACGGACCACCACAGAACAGTATAAGTTAATAGAATTAATTTTACTATGGTAGCTAAGACACTCACTTTTTGCCTTGGCGAAGCGAAGACATAAAAATATTAATAAACAATATATATTTCCTCGAGAGGGGATCGAACCCACAACCATCGCGTTACAGTCACACCCTTGTAACCCAGCGCCACGACGACCTCACTTACCTATTACTGTCTACTGTAAAAAAAGTATTTTTGCCCCCGCGTCACGACGGCTTCTATTATCTGGATTAATATACATAAACAATTAAATAAAAGTATAAATACAGAAAAGTAAGAGGAGGAAAATTTACAATCAATACATGACAATCAACTCTTGACAGATTCAAGCACAATATCAATAGAGTAGATACCTCCGCTACTTTAATTAATTATTGATAAAAAATGGCCACATAAAATAATATAGAAGCGAATTAATAAACAACTGTTCGTTTACTTTCATAGTATTATTATTTTAAATATCATAAGTTGAAATTAACATATTAAATTTTTGTGGCGAAATCAAATTCATCTTCAAAATTCAAATCTTTCCTTAAGAAAAATTATTTATTTTTCTCATTCTTTGCATTTGGTATGTGGTATTTCATTTTATGCTGTTCGTTGACTTCTCATTTAGATGAGGCTTGCAATATAAAAGGATGTTATAAGTAACTAACTAGCTTTAGCTCGCGGATTCGCCTGCATTAAAACTAAATAATTTTAAGAAAACTGTCCAGCATCATGTATTTATAGCATAACATTTTTTTTTAGAGTTTCCTCTCTATACCTTGAGGATTTTAAAAAATTTATTACATATGACGACATTTCAAAAATTTTCTTTTATCCAAATCTTATACTCACAATAACGAATATAACATGATATAATAAAAATTATCCAATTTTGTAGCGTCGTCATCATCATCAGCAATTCACCTATATATTTAGAAGATGGAAGATTTTAAAGAACATCAATTTTGCTGTTATTGCATTTTGTTAAAAAAATACATTACATACTGCTTAGACGAAATTCAAAAGTCAATCTTTGAACAACTTTAGATATCACATAAGAAAAACTAGAATATAATAGTATATAATTTTAAATAAAAAATTTTATTATAACTATAAAAAAAAATACTTCCGACAGCCCTACATAAAAAACGTTAACGTTTTACCAAAGGGGGCGGGAGGTCTGTTCGTATATTACGAGTGGAGCTTCGCCCCAGTTCGGGAAGTAGGGCAAAAAAAATGGATATTAAAGCCGCTTTCCAACGTAGGAACTACGAGTCGCGAATATGACTTATCATATATTGTAGGTACGGCAGAGGAGGGAGGTAGAGGAGGAGGAGAGAGGTAGAGGAGGAGAGAGGTGGAGACTCGTATATTATATTGTTTTATCATAGCATGATATGACCAAAAGTGGATACTTGGAGTAGTGAGTGTGTTTTATTACTTCTTTAATATCGAAATTGGTATTAGGTATTGATATTTACCAATTTATAACTTACTGTCGCTGCAATTTCATTGAGTGTGATTTGTAATAAATTTATTGTTATTGTAATTTTCTGTAAGTTATTGTATGTATTTGCTGTTAAAATACATTTATTGTAATTTTCTTTTACGGCAGCGTTGAACTCCGCCGCTCAACATGTTATGTTGAAACATTAATCTTGAATTCGGTAGCAAGTGGAGAGCGGAGTACCTTGATATTAGGATCTCTAAGGCCAGCTAATATGCGGAATGCAGTGGGAAGCCGGAATAATTGTTTTGGCTGTTCAGAAGCCAAAAAACAAAATAAAATAAAGTAGCCAATCACTGGGTTAATTTAAATTATATTTTATTATATAAAAACAAAGTAGTTGAGGCCAGTCGTGGCGCAGGGGCACAAAGTGTGAGTGCAAAATCGACTGGTTGTGGGTTCGATCCCCACTCGAGGAAATGAAATATTTATTTACATTTATATTTTCATTTCTTTGCTCTAGTGTCGAGGCAAAGGGCGGCGTTGAGTTCCGCCACTCAACACGCGATGCCTCCAGAACTTGGCGGAAAGTGGGGAACGGAATGTCTTAACACTAGGTTCCCTCTGCCTACCCTGCTGTGTGCGCCACTGAAAATTAAGTCGAAATTTACTGTAAATTTCTTAGCACTTCATAGAAATAATTAACATTTATATTAGGGTAATACCATCACATATTTTCTAATACTATATTTACGTACATATAATATAGACTACAAAGGAAAGAGGAGTCGAAAATGAATTTACCTCCCAAGCACACCAACAAAAGAGACAGGTATTAGCCAGCACGGGGAACAATGGGGTCGTAACTTTTTATGGGGTTCCGCTCCGTCTGAAAGGCACGGCCGCACGACGCCGTAAAATACAGCTGTTAATTTATACTTGCGGGACGTTGAGTTGCTACTGACATTGATGTAAACACGTTTCGTTGTCTTGTGTTTTTGTTGATTGTATTAGATTAAGATCCCAGGGCCCCCAGATCTCCGTCATTTTAGCAGAGCTGAATATTTTAGGATTATTAGTCTAATATATACTTAATACTGTATGTGACCTTACTAATTTGAAAGTGGGGCCTTTACAGAGATAGCGCCAACTGAAGACAAACAAAATCCACGCTCACCTACGTTAAAATAGAAACGCTGGTATAAATATGTTTTTTAAGAATAATGGAGAAAATATATATTTATTACCAGACCCCCAGACCAGGGCCCTGGGATCTCAGTCAATATGTATTGTTTATATATATTTCATTGAGGCCAATCAAGGTGTACGGGCACATGCGTGCGACTGTAAACGAGACAAGCAGTGGATTCGATTCCCACTCGAAGAAATGAAACGACAGTTTGGAACGACGTCTTTTAAAACTAGGTTCCGTCGCCGGGAAAAACGTTAAAACATAAAATTTTTAGATAGCATAAATCATACCCAATGTTTCAGATCATCCGCGGCATCATGATATTCATTCAATACGAAATTTACCTGTAAACAAGAAATAGAAATATTATTAGAGATGAGAATGTATGGCATATTGGCTAGAGCATTTAGACAGTTTTAAGAGGCGCGGTTTCGTATCTAGTTATGTCAACATTTTTATTTTTTATACGTTTCTAAATATTTAACTTCAAATAATGTTAGGCCAGTCGTGGAGCAGGGACACAAGAGTGGGAATGTAAACGTGACAGGTTGTAGGTTCGATTGCCACTCAACGACCCAATTCATTTTTATTTCCTCGCAGCGGCAACGAGACAAAATGCGGCAATGCTTCCAGAATTCTGCGGAAAGCGTGGAACAGAAGTCTCTAAATGGGAATGGAGTGTCTTAACACTAGGTTGCTATCGGGAAAAAGGGTAAAGCAAAAAAAGTTTGGCACTATTATTTATAATAATAAGAACAATAAACATTCTGTGCGTGACAAACACTATATCTGTTACACCGTATCTCCACACACAGCGTGACAAAAGTCAGATTGGTCTGTATGTCGATAGCGTGCCCCAATTATCCAACCGTAACAATTAACTGATAGAACAGAATATAGCGCCGCGACACGCGATTCATTATCTTGATATACAGTAAATCCTGTTATATCTATATGGAATTATTTGTTCTTTTATTTTTGCTTTTATAAATGTAGATTAGTTTTTCTTTTTAGCTTCACGCTGTATCCCGCATATAGTAGAGTGGGCAGATTAAATATGGGAACCTTAATAAGGTTAAGACACTCCGATCACATTAAGCCACCTCCGTTGCTCAGTTTTCGCCGAATTTTAGAGACTTCAAGTGGCTTAATGCGAATGGAGTGTATTAACTTAAGATGCCCAGGTTCACTCTGCCTACCCTGCGCCATGCGGGATAGAGCGTGAAATAAGAAAAACCTAACCTACAAAAATTTTTTTTTCTGGATACCCTCAAAACGCATAGCAACCAAACTAACAATTACAATTCACAATCTATTTTATATACATATATATACATAATGACAAGACAATGCACCTATAATTACACGTAATAGTCGATTATTACGCGTCACGGTTGTCGTCGGGCACTTAGGGAGCTATTTGTAAAGTAAACTTAACCTCGGTGACATAATAGTGTTGATGCGAATTGGTTGTTGTCGCTGTGTTTATTTGAATAAGATTTGATTTGAATATAAGCATGGTGATATTGAAGATGGATATATGTGTGTATGGATGATGCATAGAACGATTGGACAAAGTTTATTACCTAATATATATAAAACTATAACAAGTAATGTAGTAGGTTAGACTGCGTTAAAATGCGGTGTTAAGTTCCGCCACAGCAGGGTAGGCGGAGGTACTACATTAATAAGACATTCCGTTCCCCACTTTCTGCGTGAATTTTTCGAGACATTGCGTGTTAAGTGGCGGAACTCAACGCCTTTTGTCCCTAAACATTTCTCATATTTTATGAATGTTTAAAACAATATTAATATTACTGTCATGAATAAAATTTGTATTTGTGTGTACAATCTCTATATTTAAAAATATGCCGTTAAATATCAAAACTTGCTTGTAATTTTTTTTAGTTTCACCCTAGGAACCTAGTGTTACATTTACACGATTTTCTGCCGAATTCTAGAGCCAAAATTTGTTGACTGGCGGAACTCAACATCGCGTTTTGCTACGACACCAGAGCGATGAAAATATAATACATTTTATTTCACCGAGTGGCAATCGAACCCACAACTCCGCGTGCGTCGCGACTGCCCTCAGGCTGACTTATTGGCTGGATTGCAATAAGTCAGCCTGGGGCAGTCGCGTAAGATGTAAGCATTTATATATTAAAATATAACTTAAACTCTACATACACTCTAACCTGTTTTATCACGTTAAATATATCTAAACTCTTTAAATCAAATGATAGACATATTCTACATAGAACTACGTAAGATTATAGAAGAATCTGTACCAAAATATACTTCAAAAATTAACAATAAATATCCAGTCTGGTATTCAAAGCAGTTAATTAAGAGATTAGCAGAGAAAAATAAATATCGAATTTGGTATAAAAAGTATAATAACCCTCTTGATAAAATAGAATTTGAGCTACTTAGGACTAGGTGTCAAACTATCATAAACTTAGATTATAATAACTATTTACAGACAGTGGAAGATAACATTAAAATAAATCCAAAGTATTTTCATTCATATTTAAAAAAGATCCGAAATAACAAATGCGACTATCCTGCCTTAATGCAATT
>JAATLQ010022139.1:0-17850 GCA_013421005.1 Heliconius erato x Heliconius himera
CACCAGAACGAAGAAATGGAAATATAAATTTAAGTTAATATTTCATCTCCTCGAGTGGGGATCGAACCCACAACCAGTTGGTTTTACAGTCACACTTCTTGCCGCTGCGCCACGACTGGCATTGTTTACTTTATTGTATAAAATATTGTATAATAGTGCTTCAAAAATATATATTTTTATCAACAGTCATATAATCAAGACGTTTCGAATGTCATTCTTTAGCCAGGGTCATACCAGCGTGATTTCTATATAACATTCGCTGGCAAGCTAATGCCTTGAGTTTATTAAAATGACGATAACTTTTTTTTTAATGAACCGATTTTGATGAACCAAACTTTAGAACCTAAATTGAGTTAAAACAAAGCAATTGGTGAAATTTTCAAATAAATCGGTTCAGTAGTTTCAGAGAAAAATGCGGACAACAATATGTCGACAGACAGACAGACAGACAGACAGACAGACAAGAAATTAAAAAAAAATCTTTTTGCTTTCTATTAGTCTTTTTAAGTGTCCCTCTATCCATTTCAGTCAAAATTACCAAATGTACAGACAAAATATTTTTACTGTCTTATTATATATAGAGATAATAATTTTGCTTTATTCCATTTTTATTCTCCTCTCCCTGCACTTTTCAAAAGATTTTTAAAAAAGATTATCTATTTAAGCCTCTAATCACATGTGCTAAATATCGTTAATGTAATATTTTTCAAATTATGATATATTCCAAATTTGGGAACAGTCCAAGTTTCATCAAAATTATTTAAATAGTTTTTGAAATATGGCTTCACTCATTTCTGGACTTATTTTTTTAATATTAAGCAATGTACTAAGATACTTAAAATAAAATGATGCATGGAAGCACTTAAATTTTCAATTAACGTAATATTTTATAGTTCAACATAGTCAGTCTAGAGTCCCAAGCCCAAAGGTTGTGAGTTCGATGTCCACTCGACTAAATTAAATATTTAATATTTTCCTTTCTTCGCTGTGGTAGCGACGCAAAGCGCGGCGTTGAATTCCGTCACTCAACACGCATTCTTTCCAGATTTCGACGGAAAGTGGAAGCGGTATCATAACACAAGGCCCAGGTTCCGTCTTGCTACCCTGCTGTGTGTGGAAAACTGCTGTGTGTGGAAAGCTCAAAAAAATATATATATTCAGTATGTTTTATATAAATCTGAAATAATATAACGCAATATACTCCTTTCATCCTCGATCACAGAAGATTCACCGAATTCGTTGTATGACATTCTCGTTAAGGCAGTATTTTAGCTATAATTTTATTATATATACACCATGCAGTTTGCCTGCTTTGTAGGATACAAAAATATTTTGCAATAAAGAAACAGAGCTAAATTTTCAAACGAACTGAACCATTTCGTTTCAGAGACGAATGTATAGTCTATGGAACTTTCATATTTTCATTATTTTATATATAATAATAATAATAATACATTTATTATACGTCATTACGTTCACGTGATGACGACTACTTATTGGTCGTTACACAAAAAAAACTGTTCTTTTGTAGGCTTGAAAAAGGCGTTAGACAAAGGTGTGGGACAGAAACTACTCTGGTACAATGAGAATGGATCTTTGCTGTATGTTGCAGGTATTGGTCACTTCTCTGAAAGAAGTATGTGGAAATATTAGTCTAAGCCTTAACAGTAAGACAAATGTTCTGGTATTTAAAAAAATATATGAAATGCGCATTGCGTTTTAAGTGACGGAACTCAATGCCGCGTTTTGCCTTGTTGTTAAAACGGTAAAAGAAAATAAATAAAAAATTAAATTTAATCAGCTTCACACTGTTTTCCGCACACAGCAGGGTAAGCAGAGGGACTACTCACTAGGTTAGTGAAACATTCCGTTCTCCACTTTCTGCCGAAATCTGGAAGCATTGCGTGTTGAATGGCGGAACTCAATGCGGCGCTTTGCGTCAACACCAGAGCTAAGAAATGAAAATATAAATTTAAATAAATATTTCACTTAATCGAATGGGGATAGAACCCACAACCAGTCAATTTTACAGCTACGACTGACTTTACATAATGATTATATTTTTTTTTTAATAAAAGTAGTAAATACTCTGTCCTTCACGAAAAAACTTCAACAAAACTGCGTAATACAATTTATCCACGTCATCGTCTCGACGCCCCGCGAAGATATATTTAAGATTCCCACAAGACTTTGCATGCGAGTTCAATATTGTTTTGAACAGTGTGCATGTATAATTTTTCTATAGAAAAAGAGGTTTACAATTAAAAAAATAGAGAATTCATAAACAATAATCATGGCACCTGGGAGGTTGGAGTATCAGTTTCACGCTGTATCATGCATATAGCAGGATAGTCAGAGGGAACCTAGTGTTAAGGTAATCCATTTCCCATTTTCCGCCCTATTAGGCATTAGGAATTGCAATAAGCATTGCGTGATGATTGGCGGAACCCAACGCCGGGCTTTTAATTTGAAATTATAATAATAATTAGGCCAGTCGTGGCGCAGCCACAAAGTGCCCACAAAGTGTGACTGTAAAATCGACTAGTTGTGGGTTTGACTCCCACTCGAGGAAATGAAATATTTATTTACATTATAATATAAATTTTATATTTTCATTTCTTCGCTCTTGTGTCAATGCAAAGCGCGGCTTTGAGTTCTGCAACTCCTGCCTCCAGAACTCGGCGGAAGGTGAGGAACGGAGTGTCTTAACACTAGGTTCCCTCTGCCTACCATGCTGTGTGCGGGATACAGCGTGAAGCTGATTTATTTGTTTTTGTAATAATTTCCACGCTCTAACAGACAAAAGGGAAAGTTAAGTACCACCATTCATCACACAAGCTTTTTTTAAATACTGATTAAATCTATCGGAGTAATATGTGTATGTCTCTTCTTCCTGGCATTAATCCAGGCTTTTCCAGGGTCTGCCTACCTGCGTAACCTACTATATTTTGCACGATTCTTAACATCCTCGGTGGACCATTGGCTATCATGTCATTGCCGGCCTGCCAGAGTAACGCAGGCTGCTTTATGACATCCAACCAACGCTTTCTTAGACGTCCGAGAGGTCTCACTACTGGGACAAACATATCTACCATTTTAATATCAGTAGAGTGAGAACCTCCTGAGCGTGTGTAGTTTTTTATCGTATATTGTCACTTATTGCCTAATTTCATAATTCTAGATCAACGGAAAGTACTCTGTAGAATTTGATTACTTTGAGCGTCAAAGTATACGGCAAATTATCTCATACTTTTTGACGTTACGAAAATAAATTAACATAAGTGTGTATATATCAATGAGTATAAATTAAAATACTATCGTTCTTTTATACCTTTTCATTATTTAATAGTTTCATATTTCAATTATTTCGTACGAAAAAAATTTGGTATAACAAATTGCGGCATTAAATTCCACTTTACAACAAGTAACCTGTTTAAATATTATAATCCTATAGTTGTAGTTATAGATACATACTTCCATCCATCCATCCATCCATCAGCCTTTCGAAGTCCACTGCTGGACATAGGCCTCCCCTAATGCTCGCCACTCCGCCCGGTTCTGCGCCCTCTGAATCCAGCGGATTCCCGCTGTCTTCTTTATGTCGTCGGTCCACCTGGCTGGAGGGCGGCCTGTACTCCTTTACATACTTCAGTATATAATAAATCTACTCTCGTCATAGAGTAATGACACCCGACTACCAAAGACTACACAACGACAACGGGTTGCTATTCACTGTATTTACCAATATTTTCATAGTTCCAGGAAATTTATATGTGAAAGGAAATCCAATTTAGTGATTCGATAAAAAATATGTTTTATTAAATCCACGTGTAAGATCAAGACCGTGCCATCGTTATTACCCAAGTTAAAAAGGTAGAAACGCGCAAAGTGTACTTATTGTACACGAAACTAGTTTCGAGTTCTTCATTAGTCGTAAACCATTAGTCTACATGCATTAAACTTATTACGTTGGTCGCATTTTCTAGCTTGAAATGTATATAAAATTTCAACAATTTAAGTCAAACGGTTATTGATTAATTGACGACGACGTCGATGATGATGACGATGACGGCGATCGTTCAGTGGCGCAGCGACACAGTCTGGACTGTACGTGATAGTTATGGGTTTGATTTGTTTAATTGGTTGTGGCGAAAAGTAGATGACGGTGTGTGCTACACTAGATTCTCCCTGCCTATCATGCTATAAACGGGATAAAGCGTGACGCCAAAAAACAATTAACTTAAAACAACTACTATACGTTTTTACAATTTTAAACTGTTATTCTGTACTTAGGAAAAAAAATACTTATAAGAAAACGTATAAAAAATTGAGGGAACCTAATATTAAGACACTCTGTTCTCCACTTTCCGCTGAATTTTGGAGGCATTACGTGTTGAGTGGCGCTTTGCCTCGACACCATAGAGAAGAAATGAAAACATAAATTTAAATAAGTATTTCGTTTACTAGAGTTCGGATCGAACCCCCAACCGGTCGCTTTTACAGTCACACTTCGTGCCCCTGCGCCACGACTGGTCTTAATTTTTTATTCATTCACGCTGTATCCCGCACACGGTAGGGTAGGCAGAGGGAATCTAGTGTCAGACACTCGGTTCCCCACTTTCTGCCGAATTCTGGAGGCATTGCGTGTTAAGTGGCAGAAATCAACGCCGCGCTTTGCCTCGACACCAGAGCGAAGAAATGAAAATATAAATTTAAGTAAATATTTCATCTCCTCGAGTGGGAATCGAACAGTCGGTTTTACAGTCACACTTAGTGCCGCTGCGCCACGACTGGCCTCCAGATTTTAACGTTGATCCCAACTGATAATTCTTAGAAATTACCTTTATGTAGCGATTTCTTTTTAAAATACAATACAGAGACACTAACAACATATTTAAATTGTAACAAAGCGTATAAGACTTTCGACGTAGCTTGATGAGAACGTATGAGTTAGCAGTCAGAGCGCTTGGTTGGTTTCCAATAGGCACGGGTTCAAATCACTTTTTTAAAAATCAAATATGTTATTTTTTTTATATGATTCCTTATATGATTCCTATAAAGTTACTACTATACATTTTTTTACATTTTTAAGTGATATTCCACACTTCAATAAAGAAAAATACTTATTTATGTTTTCTAAATGCAAATGTATACCATATGCTTGCAACAATTACTAGGAAAAATGTTTCCAGAAATAGAATTTTCAACATTATACATTGTACTATCTCATGAATAATTAGCATATCATATAGAAGAAGACAAATAACTGTATTTCATTGAAATTATTTATTTATGACTTATGTTGTATTTCAGAGACATTTATATTCAGAGGAATATTTTTTAATTTCGTATGTTCTTGCAAAAGCAAAAAAAAACGTTGAAACAAAATGTCTGGTTTCAATGTTTCTACCGACAACTCAGTGTTCAAAAATTAAATATTAAAATATAAGTAATAATAAAGAAATATAAGTAATAATATATAAATGAATGATATAAAAATTAAGTAATAATAAATGAATGTGCATATATTTAACAAAAAATGCCTACTTTGTGGGGACACTAGCGTCCATTGGGGGGGCAGAACGCAGCAATTTGTCGTCGATGGGGGAAAATGAAGCAATTCATACGCCCGAGTGGCAATCGCACACACCACTATAAAGTATACACTCCTACTGTGCCACGATGTCCTTATAATAAAATATTTAGCTAATAATATTAATTTATATCAAGATGACATTTTTATTACTGACTGTAGACTCTATTCCACCACTACATTAATTTTAATTTAGTCGCTCTCACTTGAAGACAAAGCGCGGTGTTGTTTTTTAACAATCAACACGAACTGTCTCGAAGTTTGGATTGAAAATGGGAAACGGAGTGTCTTAGTACTAGGTTAGCTCTGCTTGGCCTGCTTTGTAACAGATTTAGTGTAAAGCTGATAACAATTGCATAGTAATCTACTCATGACAGTGTATCAATAAACTGCGCTTCCAAATATATCTGAAGTCCACGTGAAAAGAACAAGAGATTTTCCCAACGAGTTTTTAAAATATACTTAATTGTTATAAAATCTTAAGAAAACAGACGCGCAAGTAAACAAAAATATTTTTTACGTTTTTATAAAATAATATGAATAAGCTATGTATCGGTGATTTAAAGACCGAATTTTACCGTAGGGCTCAAAAAAATTAAAGTAGCTATAGTATAAAAAGAGTGTATAAGTAAAGGGATAAAATAATAGTTTAAAAAGAGTATGTTTACGCTTTTTTCAACAGAACATATTAATAAGTCCTTGAATGTTCTTCTTACATACGAGAATAATATTTAGATTTTATTACCTAGTAGTTACAGCTCAACCGAACAGAATTGGCTTAAAAAAATCGTCATTTTTTAAAAATATTTATAACACTTTTACCTCATACCACAAGACAACGATAGACATGAAAATCATAACGCCTTTGAAAAGTAAGCCGCCTGGAAGTTTTCAATACATTTATTCACACCTTTGCTACAAAATTGTTTAAGCAGGCTTTATGATCGTGATACATCCTCAAAATGTGTACACATCTTTATTTATGTTCTAGACTGAACATATTTGTGATACGATTTTTCATGTAATTTGATCTTATTTCTTTTGTTATAGTATAAATAAATATGCTTTATAAAAAAATTATAAAAAAAAATTAAAAAGCCGACTGTTTCAACGTAAAAAAAAACACGTCTAATAGTTTATTAGAATTAGCAATGACTTGAGCACCCATTTGAATTTTATATAGTTCCTTGGTAGTGAAAGTCGCAAAGTAGCAAGTGGAATCGATGGACGTAACAATCTAAATCAGCTTCACGCTGTATCCTGCACACAGCAGGGTAGGTAGATTGAACCTGTGTTAAGACATTTCGTTCCCCACTTTCCGCCGAATTCTGAAGGCATTGCGTGTTGAAAGGCGGAACTCAACGCCGCGGCTGGCCCAGACATCAGAGCGAAATATAATCACTCTTCAAAATGATGTCTAAAGTCAGACGTGATTCCACTGCACCATGAAAGTTAATATATTTGTTTTACAATAATTCACACGACATACAGACAAAAATTTAACAAAAAAACATCGAATTTTATTTGAAATACCAATATAAATCACGTCGTCGTGGAATTTAGCAAGCACGCACGCTAAGTTGTCACTAGGAATGGCAGGCGCGATTCTTTGGGAGTAATACAAAACAGATTTTTGATTTAACAGACTTTTAATGTTATTTTACATACGCCTACATATCGCTCATTTAATACAACAGTTACGTAATTATAG
The DNA here is from genome assembly GCA_013421005.1 of Heliconius erato x Heliconius himera. Taxonomy (NCBI): domain Eukaryota; kingdom Metazoa; phylum Arthropoda; class Insecta; order Lepidoptera; family Nymphalidae; genus Heliconius; species Heliconius erato x Heliconius himera. The sequence goes on from JAATLQ010022139.1 coordinate 7,305, forward strand.
ATTTAATAAGAGAAAAATATGTTCATGTATGAGGAAGAACTATTTAAAAACTTTTTAATTTTGTCTCCTGCAATATTAAAAAACGTACAAATATTATATAATTTGTCATTGCAGCCCCAAAAGAGGGATGCTTTATATTGTGGGTACAAATATTTACTGGAAATTATACGTAAATTATGTTATGTTACATATATTATGAATAATTTACGTTGCTTGGTGATCCCTATAGAAATTTTATGTTCACACATCTCTTTTATTTTAAATGAAATAGAAAGTGTCTAGTGTCTCATCTTTATTCTACTTTTCATGTATTAAAGTCATGGCGTGTTGACATATACATTGTTACAAAAATTGCTTCACATTTTTTTCTGCATATAGCTGGTTAGGCAGAGAAAAATCTAGCATTAATACACTCTGTCCTCCTCAAATTCAAGATGATGTGTTATGAATAGCCGCCACAACAAGAAAATGAGAACAAGTGATTTCGGATTTGAAATCGAACCTACGACTACGACGACGTCTCGCTCCGCTCCTTTTAATATACTATATAAAAAGGATTAGATAAGCTACATATCATAATTTTTTATTTAAAGAATACATTTACAGAGACTCGAGACCTGATGTAGGTGGTTAGCGCTCGTAAATCTTGATGAAACTATGTGAACGGTATTTTTTAATTTTAGTATATAAAATATCATATATATAAAGATTTATAATTTTACTAGCTTTTAATTTAGTGGATTCGCCAGCGTGGCCCAATTGAAATAAGTAAGACCAGTATTTATAAACCACTCTCAAGCCTGAGAACGATCTTGACATGCTATTTTCATTCATATTCGATTATTAAATACAGGCCTAACAGATGAGATGTCTCGTGTATCATAAACACACGACACATCTTAACGACGACATCATGGCATAATTTCATTCTATTTTTTACTATTTATTGTTACAACGGGAACAGAAAAACTTCATGTGTGAAAATTTTAACTAACTATCACGGCTTATACCGTACACATTGATGACTGATGAAAAGACAGACAGAAAGCGAAGTCTTGGCAATAGGGTCCCGTTTTACCTTTTGGGTATCGAACTCTAAAAATATTTTCGTCGCAACTATTTTATTCTTCTTAATGCTTTTGATCTGTGTATTAACATTAAAAACTTTGTACATAAACAGACAATTCGCTTACTTAATCTTAAAGAAAAACATCATTTAAATAAATTTAGCTTGAGACTTTTACTGATGCCGTCTTAACGAAAGAAGTAAACAAAGTAATTTAAGACCCTTTTATATTGTAAACAAGTGTTTAGTAATATAATATTTTTATTATTTACGTAAATTTTATATAAGTTAAATTTAGTATTATGTACACTCCAATAAATTATTTGAGTTCAATAAATTACTTGAATTACAATTATTTAATAAATTACAATTATTTAAAATACACAATATAATTTATTTGGATTTTTTATATTTTTTAGGGTTCCGTACCTCTTAAGAAAAAAGGAACCCTTATAAGATCACTTTGTTGTCCGTCTGTCTGCCTGTCTGTCTAGAGCCTTTATCTCAGTAACGCTTGGAGATATCAAGTTGGAAAACCAAACCATATACTCAAATTTGCGGCCCCATGACTTCTTGAAAAAATAAATATTTTTAGATTTACTAAAAATAAGTTATGGCCACAAAAAATGCATATTTCGACACTCTCAAGAAAATCAAAATTCATAGGATACTTCCGATTAACCTAGAATTATAAAATTTGGCAGCTAGCATCTACAAGTAGTACTAGTTTAGCTTAAAACAAAACATTTGTGATTAATTCCTAAAAAATAATAGCCTTAAAAGAGTGGCAGAATTTGGTATTAAGGCCGCTCATTCAAGTGAGGTATCATATGAAAGGGCTCATTTTAAGCAAATCCTGATTTCAGTAAAAGCTAGAGACCTATAATTTTTGGACGGACTGCTTGGTGGGCGAGCCCGACTCGCGCTTATCTCATTTTTGTGTTACTTCAACGCTATTTAGATGGGGAGGATGTCACAATTTTTGTGAAAATAGTCAAAAAAAATGCGCAAGTGCAAGTCGGGTAGCCCATCGAAGGTTCATGATTGTAGGTCAAGGGGAAGTACACAACTTGTAAAAATTGACTAATTAAATTTGCCGAAACATGATTTTTTCCGTAATATAAATATAAATTTCCATATTTCAGTTTTTTTCTTTAATTTGTTCAGTTAAGATCTGTTAAGTTCTTACTTCTTCCCAAATTTCATAACTAAAGATCCACGGGAAAAAATTCTGTAGGTATTGATTCGTAATTGTAGAATGCAGGGAAAGTATTCTATACTACTATCTATTAATCTTAACAGATAGACAATAATTAGTTTTTTTCTTTTACGATAAAAATTACTAAATATTATAAAATTCAATACACTGAATTTTTAAATTGAAAATACATCTTCTGAGTATTGTACATACATTCTATTCTGTACCATTTTTTTGCTTATTATTTATAATTTCATAATTTAATACAATAAAATTCTAGGAGAAATTATAGTAATTAATTTATTTTAATTTTCTACGCCCTGCATAATATATAACGCGGCGTTGGGTTCCGCCATTCTATGTAACATTAGATTCACTCTATTTATCCTGCTATGCAGGAAGCATGAAGTTTTGAAAAATCTTCCAAAAGTCGAAACTCAGATTATTAAGCTAAAATGAAATAAAAATTCACAATTTTCTACCTTTCATAATGTGAATACTCCTTTAACAAATTCCAGTATCGAACGAGGCAGCCATTACCCTACATCCGCTTTAACAACTCTAATATCCCTTAAATAAATTAATAATTCAACAATCCGAGCACAAACGTAATGTAATGCTACGAGTTAATCTTTCGATTACAACTTGCCATTTATTTTATGATGATTTCCTTGTAAATAAGAATTTCCTTGTAAAAAAATGTTTAACCAATACTCTATTATTAGCAAATTGACGTAAGAACAAGTAATATTAAAATCTACTATCTAGATACTAAGATATTGACGTCACCAACCTGAGATCGTTGAGAGTTTGGAATAGTTAGAAGAGTGGTAATAATGAGCCAGCACCTCCTTTCGCTTAACAATTTTTTACCCCCATGACGCCGGGTTATATTTAAACTTTCCCAATAATTTTGCAAGATAAATTAGTTTAATAAATCTACTAATGTAAAAAAACCTTACCTTACTATTGCTTAATCATAATTTTTTAAAGAATTTGATTTTGATGCCCACTCAAAGAAATATATTTTTTTATATTTTCATTTCTTCGTTCTGGTATCGGGGCAAAACACGGCGTCCTCCACTCAATTCGCAATGCTTCCAGAATCGAATGAAAAGTGGGGAGCTACCGATCCTCCTCTTTTCCTCTTTAAAATATTTTAAAATATGTTGTTCTGTATCAAAAAGTTGATTATATCTTCTCATTCTCATGTTGATCATCTTAACAAGATATTATAAAAAATTGTGACTCTGATAAGTCCGTCTCTTCAAGAATCGATAAAATATTCCATTGTTCTACTTCTTCATTCAGATCTATTAATAATCACACTATAGAGAAAATAAAAAACAAATCCTAATTACAAAATAATGCAGTAGATAATACAAAAAAGAAGCATCAAAGTTCAAGAACAACATTTGACAGTTTCCAAGAGTCGCAGGTTGAAATACTAATACGTTTAACATTTTTATACGTTTTCTAAACCTTATTAAAGGTTTTTTTGAAAAGATTAGAGGCACGGGTCATATTTACCTTTTTTACGTTGTAGCTCCCAACGCGGCCACTAACTGGCCGATTTCTCTGATAGACTTTAGTCTATCAGGGAAATCTGGTATAAAAGTATTTATACCTTTTATACCAGCTGCTGAGAAGAGCAGCAACGTTGTAAGAATCGGTGTAAATTTATACGCAAATCAAAAATGGCTGGATAATTATGAACCATCCACCATGACGCCGGGTTGAATACATAATTACTTACAACAATGTATAGACATTTACTAAATAAAATCAATCAACTGCACAGCCCTGATGTAATTTCGTCAACTCGTCACGTATGAAAATTATATTAAACGATTAAACACGTTTTTCGTAAGTAATCTATATATATAAAAGGACTTGTGCTGACTGACTGAGGTAAGACGCACGCAGAGCCGTAACCGCTGATGGTACAGACGTGAAATTTGGGCAGATGTTTATTTTCATATTCTGGACATCCACTAAGAAGGGAATTTGAAAAATTTTAACCCTAAAGGGATGAAATAGGGATTGAAAGTTTGTATGGAAAAAAAATTTAATCTGTACCGATTTTTATAAAATTTGAAATTCAGACTCTTAAAAATATTTCATTGAACACGTGTTTCATGGTTTTTAAGAATTCACCCGCTAAGGGTTCAAATAAGGGGTTGAAAGTTTATATGGAAAAATCTTTAAAATGCCAACGATTTTTATAAAAAAATAAATTCAGACTGTTAAGAATATATTTCGTGGTTTTTTTAGAATTCACTACTAATAAGCGGGCGAAGCCGCGCGCGCCCTCTAGTGTGAAAATAATTTACGGATGTAGTTTCGATGTAAAATTTTGTTACGGAATTTTACAAGTTATAAATGTGAAAAATAAGATAAAAATACCAAATAGTAAAAGAATTTAATTTTACTCTTTTTCGTGATTAAATGAATTTAATTATTTAGGTATTTTATACTTACTTTTAAGTAACTAACTCCTTTCCCAACTTTCTAAATAGATACATTAAAATTCTATTATACAGTTTGTAGAAGCCATTTGTTATGATCTTTTATTATGCTAGTTATAAGGTTAATAATCTCCTCAGTAAGGCCAATAATCTTATCAAGACCAGCTCAAATGGCGGTGTATACAATAAAAACTAAATGTATTCGGAAAATAAATTCTGATTATGAGTTCATACTTTATAAAAGGTGATATTGTGTTCAGAAATCTTCGTCGCGTTAGTCACACTCTTGTGCCCCTGCGCCACGACGGCGTCTATTTCACTGTTGTGTGTTAAATACATCTTAATTTAAATGTTTTTTTGTTTAATAGAAAAATCTAATTTACATCTATATAGGTAAATTGTAACTGTACAAACACTGCAAACGTAGTTTTTTCCACATAAATTCCGATTCCACAAAAATTTCGGCTTAAAACATGGATAATATACTCACTACGTGGTTGCTTGCGAGGGACTTACATGGCAGAATCCTAAAACTTGAAATCTTTGCCTAGTTATCTAATCAAGTACGATGCAATCAAGAGCTTTTTTTTCTATCATCATACAAATAATAATTTACAAAAAATAATATAAAACAAACAAACTTAAATTTTAGCCACCTCAACAAAACGATTGTATAAATGTAAAAGCTAATTATTTCGTGTGATAAGTAATTTTGACAAAATGTTATGAATAAGGAAGGGTTGCAGGTTAAAAAATAACTTATAATTAAAACAAAAGGCCAGTTGTTGGCACGAAGTGTGACTGTAAAACCGACTGGTTGTGGGTTCGATCCCCACTCGAGTAGATTGAATTATTTACTTAAATTTATATTTCCATTTCTTCGCTCTGATGTCGATGTAAAGCGCGGCGTTGAGTTCTGTCACTCAACACGCAATGCCTTAAGAATTCGGCAGAAAGTGGGGAACGGAGCGGGGAAAAAGCTATAAGCTAACTTGGTGTTGTGCAACAATGTCTAACTTTATCTTATTACTAGCGGCCTGCCCGCGGCTTTGCCCCCTTGAATTATATGATTATTCATTTAAGAAATAGAGATATTACAAACAGCCTTAATTATTAATTTATTTATTTGGATAACTTATATTAGCTCCTGTACAGTTTTTAAATTAATCACATATTTTAAGTAAATATATAATTGGTATACAGAATATACATAGAAAGCACGTTATTAGGCATTTTTATATTATCTATGAAATAATCAATATTTTCGGTCAAGTTCAAGTCGTACTCATGACCCGAGAGTTTCGTACCAGTTTCAAGAATGGAAATACATCAAAAGATTTATTAAAGTTGTCATTTTGTATCAAATTAAGTACAGATTAAAATTTTTACCTAATAGTTTTTTTCTGTGATACAAATACAAAATGTTGTCAATTTTTGAAAAATAATTTTGGAATTTTCCTTTATACGTGCCGTAAGTTTTAACTTCTTAACAAATTTCGTAATTGTGTATCAATGGGATGCATAAACCCTCGTAGTTTATCGTCATTTGATTGCGATTATTTAGAAGATAGATTTTTTGTCCTCTAAGGGAATATAGACTTGAACATTGAGGTATCTAACCTTTAAGTGATCTTGTACAAAATACTCTTGACAGACAGACAAACAACAAAGTTATAAGGATTATTAGGTTTTTGTACCCAAAAATACCCTTGGCACATACATACATGTAACATACGGGTGCAATAGAGCAATGCCGTTACGTGTCGCTGGTAAGTTATGAAATAATACTGCAGGATATTTTTATTAACAGTGTCAGAGCATTTTTTTGTTGAGAGATTTTTTTTTAGTTTGCTAGGAGCTAAGTTATTTTTTATACGTTTTTTAAAAAAATATTAATAAACGAACGAACGGACTGAAGAACCTATTCAAAACATTTCTTTGAATATTAAATCATTTTTTATCACTGTGTTAAATAATTACGAATTAAGCTAGACTGTAACGAAGGTAATTTTCACCAACAATTCAATTTAATTTACTTTATAGTTAGTACTGTGAACAATTGTACTTTAACAACATAACTTACGTAAATTTATCAACAGTCAAATAAACAAGACGTTTCTAAAGTCATTCTTTTGCCCAGAATCTTGCCAGCGCGATTCAGAAAACGATGTTTTATGCACAGCGCCATCTATTGGACTTACAATTGAACTGTAACCATTCGAACATTGTTAGAAAAATACTACTATGTTTATGTTAATGTTATTATATCATATGTTTATGTTATTTTTTCCCTAAATTTGGAATGACCATTTTAAAATGTGAAAATTATTGTTCTTGAAAATAATATGTCTTGTAATTTTTGGACAAAGCCGTAGCAGGTCTGCTCGTGCTATAGACAATACATTTTCCAACAGCTAATATTAAATCAAATTGTTCACTCGAAAGTCACAGATGTAGAAATTGTGAGAGAAATGAATTTTGTCACCACTCGTCCGTATGACATTTGGGAAACGTGAGGTGAATATTTGCAATATTCTATACAACACTGTACATTTATGTTTTCTGAATACTTTGATATGAAAGGTTTGAAGTGATTTAAATACAGTGAAATACAAAAGAAAAACTATTGTAATTATAGACATAAAAGATTTTTAGGCCATCGTAACGCAGCGGCCCAGCGTCTCACTGTAAATGCGATTGTCGTGGATTCAATTTCCACGCGTGTAAATATATGTCGGATATAAGCACCGCCGAACACCCAAAGAAGCGATGGCGGGATATTCTGATCCAGGTCATAAGAGCAAATGAACAATTGAGGATGTTTAATACTGCGAAATTTAATAAATTGAGTCGAAAAATTAAATATCCTGGAGTGAGGATAGAACCCACAACCTGACGCATTTGCAGTCACACGCTTGTGCCCGGTAATATATAACAGGCAAAATTTGAAACATTACGGATAAGTTGTGGTGAGGAAAAAGAGGACGACGTCTGATAGAAGTTTTATTTAATGAAATGATATATATAATATATAATAATATAAATCAATAATATATAATAAACTTTCTTAAAATATGTTTAATGTTTATATACTATACACATACATACATACATATATTGAAAAACAATATATACTTACACATATGTACATACATACTTAAACGTGTTTAAAAATATATACATAATATTAAACAGATTAGAACTTAAATAAGTATTTTTAGACGCTTTTTGATATTAATATTCAAATATTATTATATTATTCATAATTTTTTTCTTAATTGTATGTTTTGTTAATAAATTTAAATAATTAATTTTACTCTTTAAACTAATGCCTTTAATATATTATTCTGATGGTGTTCGTTCGGTGTCGTTCGTTCGATGTAGTCATGATAATCGTAACTAGTATTATTTTATTATCCACACATCTCATCTGTCAATGAGTCCTCTCTTAATCTCATGGTTATTAAATTGCTGCGAAGCAGTTTTTAATTGTACTTAGATATTACTTATGCATTTAATGCATTTTATTTTCTAATAGCACTGCTAACAGTGCTCGATTATTATACTGAAAAGAGTGCCTAAGCACACTTTTCATTATTTGTCCTTGCAATAGGTAATCGTTTTTTCTTTAAGTAAATAAGTATTGGTAAGTCAACTAAAACATTATCGTGAGTAAAACGAGGGGATAGTTTTGTTGGGATGATTTAGGGTTTCGTATGAATATCTGTTGATCTGGTAAGTAAATAGTCTCAGGTTCCCTATCTTTATTTCAATTTTTTATTTTTTGGGTCCGTCGATGTAAAAATGAGTTGTTTATAATATCTTAAACCTTTTCATTCGGTTATATATAATTGTAATAATTGCTCTGTCAAGGTTCACGGGGATCGAAATGTCCAGTTATTATATCTAAACTTCTAAATTTAGTGAAACTATGAATAGAACTATTGTAAGCTAAGAGAGCATAAGTCATGAGATTGATGACTGATTCTCCATTTTGGTTCTATTTTAAAATTCTCTAATGGTTCAATAATGGAGCCTTTCCAATATTCCATAGTCGTTAGGCGAACAAAGTAAAATCTTATGGTGAATTATTTTATGTAATCTAAGGAATTCTAAAAATAACTGGTTTGAAAATTCGGCACCTCTATCGGTTACGACTGTGACGTGGAATGGAGCCTTTCCCCTATGCCATTGTCGTTAGGCGAATAAAGTAAAATTTTATCGTAAACTATTTTATGTAATCGAAGGAATTCTAAAATTAATTGGTGTGAAAATTCGGGAGCTCTATCGTTTACGAGTGTCAAAGGCCCACCCTGATGTGTACAAAACTTTAATAACCCTTGTACGACACTAATCACATCCCTTAAATGATAAGCTTGTGCATATTTTGAAAATGCGTCAATTATTGTTAAGTATATTTGATTTTCTACCCTAAATAAATTTAAATGAACTATGGTGAAAAGTTTAGTTGGAGAAGGAACGATTTGAAATTTTTGTTTAAAATATCGTTTGGATAACAAGTGATAACATTCATTTATTCCCCGATGGTTCGTTTCACCATCATAGTTTTTAATTATTAGTTGTTTTAAATAATCGTTTACATTTTCTAAATTTTTTTACAAAGAACAAGGTCGATTTAATAATTTTTAAAGTTACTTAGAATTATTTGGATTATTTTATACATAACTAATGGGGGATTAATTAAAATTCCAGTTTTTACCTTGGGATTTATGTATTCTTTTAACGCGTTTACTACGTCATTTTCTAAATTTAAACTTGAAAATGAAACCTTAGTTTTATATAATTTTAAAATATTTTCAATCCTACACCATTACTTGTAATACCACCATTAATTTCATACGCCGACTATGTTAAAAATAATCGGCCTATGAAATTTATTTAACGGGTTGTCGGTTATGGGAATTTCTAAAGTGGAGGTTTTCTTATGTACGATTGCTGTATTTGAATTTAAAGGGAATTTTACTGAGCCATTTTACTGCAGTTCAATTTGCTTCTTCATTATGAATCTCTATATAGAATATAGCATCGGCATTGCAATTATATTGTTGCCGATTGAAATATTACAGAAAAGTCATATTCACTTAAATCTCCATTGAGTCAGTCGGGAATAGGGTATTTTAGTGTTCATAATCCACTGAAGCAGTACACAGTCGGTCATAATTTTAAATTTTCTCCCAAAGAAATAGCTCCTATTTGTTTGGAAGAAAATATTTTGTAGCCTAAACTATCGTTAATAATTCCTTTTCAATTGTGCTGTAATTCATATAAAACCAATGACTTAATTAAACATTGAGTCATTGGTTTTGTAATTCTAGCGAAGTTGGAAATAAATTTTCTATAATAACCTAAGAGTCCTATAAATCGTTTTATTTCCGTAACTGTTTTAGGAACAAAATAATTTTGTATAGCGGATATCTTGTCGGGATTTGGACTTTTTCCATCGTGTAACAGTATATACCTTGAGTATAAGTAAAAATAAGTAATAAATAAATAAATAAAATAAAATATGCATGGCAATGCACATAAATAACATAGTTAATTATGAATAATACAAACTATATATTTTGAATAAAATATTCATCGAGACGAGTTCGTGTATTGCCGTCCCGAGTGTCGCGACCGTCGTTCCATATATATAGGTGGTGGTGATGCTCGGAAGGCAGCGGTCGAGTCGAACTCTTAAGTACTACGGTACTAATAAATATGATGCACATAAAGACTCGTACCAAATGTAATAATATAATAATTCGAAGCCTATGATGGCACGATCTTTTAGGATCGAATTTCTTATAA
>JAATLQ010022144.1:1778-16228 GCA_013421005.1 Heliconius erato x Heliconius himera
AATTTTCAACTAGGTAAACAAGACAAGGCGCGGCGATGACTTCCGCGGTGTGATAAACGCGACAGGTTGTGGATTCGATTCCCTCTCGAGGAAATTAACATGTACAATATTTTTCTAGGCAAAGCGCGGGGTTCAGTTCAGCCATTCATTACGGAATGCCCCCAGAGTTCAGCGGAAAATGGAGAACGGAGTGTCTTAACACTAGGTTTTTTTCTGCCTAGGCTAAAAAATATTATTACGTACGTAGAATCAATTTTTATCTATTGAAACTTATTGGTATTCAGGAATCATTATATACGATGTCCTTATCGAAAGTAATAAAAGAAAGTTATAATAATACTATTAACAATATTTTCAAAGAAAACTATAAGAATAGGCGTCATATAAGGAGTGCTCGAAGGACCAAAACCTATAATAATAAAAATAGGTTGGGCTATTGACCTAACCTTTATTGTTTATATAATTTCTAATGAATATGAGAGACCTATATTGTTTAGTCGGTATTTTCATAATGTTAGTGTCTATAAAAGTCCTTAATAATAATATTTATTAGATAGTTGTGATATGAAAGATTTTGTTTGAAGTGTTATTAGAACTAAGGTTAGAAAGATTTCTTATAATTTGCCTATAGAAATGCGAACAAAAGACACGAGTCATCAAAAGCGTATATGAGTTTTGATGTAACTTGATAGGAACGTATGGCTTAGTGGTTAGAGCGTTTAGACGGTTTCCAAGAGGCGTGGGTGCAAATCCCGTTATGTCCAAAAAATTTGTACGTTCTTTTAAGTATTATTTTACTTTTTCAAGCGTGAATATTTTTTTTTAATTTTAATTGTTCTTTCGCTTCATTTGCATACAGTACATACCTACGTTACAACTATATCTATTTTTAGAAATCGGTGTTTAATATTAGTAAATTGATATTCGTATATTAAAAGATTATGTCGTCTGGTACTTCCCTATCCTCATTTCTATACATATTTTTTTATAGAGTCCAAGGCGGAGTGTCAGAAGCAAAAGACTGCAAACACGACGGTTGTGGCTTTGATTACTACTCGAGGAAATTAATTATTTTTTTATTAATATTTTCTATTGGTTTTAAGGCAAAGTGTTACATATAGTTCTGCCACACAACACGAAATTCCTCGAAAATTAGGCGGGAAGTGGGGAACGGAGTGTTTTAACACTAGGTTCCCTCTGTCTAACGCTATATGCGGAACACAGCGTAAAACTGAAAAAAATATAGCAAATTAAAGAAAAAAAAAACAATTTTCCATTTACACCATTATAATAAAAGTAACGACCACTCCTTATTATGAACATTTACTATCTACGGAAAGGATAAAACAAATCGTTATAATTAGTAAGCGCACTCAGCTATTTCCTTTAGTGGAAAAATATTTTACTCCATTATAGCCCATATTGGGTGGTAATAAAGGTGATAGTCGTGAGATTCTGTTTAGATGACAAACATATAAAATGCTATACCCTCGTTAGGCCCTACCAAATCTACCTCTTATTTGAATTCTAGTTGCTGTATCCATTAATGCCTTTAGATGATTCCTTTGCCTATACTTTAATAAATGTTTAATGTATGAAATAGTACAACGCTACTATGGTGGTGAAGAAAGTTAAGAAACTTATTATAAATCGAATCAGTTTCACTCTGTATCCCGCACACAGCATGGTAGGCTGAGGGAACCAAGTGTTAAGACACTCCGTTGTGAGTTGCGAAACTCAACGCCGCGCTTTGCCTTGACACCAGAGCGAAGAAATGTAAATAAATAATTCATCTCCTCGAGTGGAGATGGAACCCACATCCAATCGATTTTACAGTCACACTTTGTGCCCCTGCACCACGAATGGCCTCAAACTTATTATAATTACCTGCGTATAGCAGGCAGAGGGAACCTGGGAACCTAATGTTAGGATAAAAAACCTAATGTTCCTCATGTTTTTGTTGAATTTTGGAGGCATTGTGAGAGATAGGATTGACACCAGAGCTATGAAATGAAAAAAATAAAAATTTTATGATAGATTTCTCATTAAGGATTTCTTATATAATTATAATAGACAAAAACCATTGTCTCAGAAGATAGAACGACAAACATAATTTTAGAACCATCTGGGAATTTCAAGCAACTAAACTAACTTATTGTATGCGCTATAGCAGTAACAAAGGCAGTTATAACTAAATTATCTTAACTCGACGTTACAATTAGTCTTTGTGGAAAAAATTAATTCTATAATTTACTTTAAGAAAATGGTTTTTTTTTTCTAAATGGAAATAGAGAACTTAGTGTTATAATATGTCACTCAATTATAAATTTAAACTCTTTTTTTATTTCTTTTTATCTTGTTTGTTTTTTAGCTCCACACTGTGGCCCGCACGTGGAGTAGGCAGAAGGAGCCTATGGACCTAGTGTTAAGGCATTCCGTTCTCAATTAAGACATTTCCGTTGCCCATTTTTCACTTAGCGCCGAATTCTCGAGGCGTTGCGTATTGAATGGTAAAATTAACTCTGCGCTTTCCCTCGTTACTACGAACGCAAAAATGAAGGTAATTTATATTTTATTTCTCCGAGTGGGAATCTAATCTAAAATCTGTCACATACTTAGCCACTGCGCCTTCACGGCCTCCAATAATAATATAGATATTACATTAAAATATATTTTAAATTACGTAAAGCGGAGAGCGGAATGCTATACTCTATTTTTTTTCAGCTTCACGCTGTATCCCGCACACAGCAAGATAGGCAGAGGGAACCTAGTGTTAAGACACTCCGTTCACCACTTTCTGCTGGATTCTGGAGGCATTGCGTGTTGAGTGACAGAACTCAACGCCGCGCCCCGCCTCGATACCAGAGCAAAGAAATGGAAATATAAATTTAAGTAAATATTTCATCCTCTCGAGTGACGATCGAACCTACAACCAGTCTGTTTTACAATCACACTTTGTGCCACTGCGCCACGACTGGCCTCTCCTATACTCTATCTTCTAACAAATCAGAAAAAAAATAAAAACATTTAACATAATTTTCAATAAAACTAGGTAAAGAAACACTATGCCTTACTATTTTATTTTTTACCAACTTTAAACGAAAGGTGACTTTAGCCACTGTGAACAATTTACATGTATTTACCGGCGTCAGTTTATTTGTTTAGGATTTACTAAGTAATTAACAAAGTTGATGACATGAACCAGGTATTGTGAAAATATATAAGCTTTTAATCTCAATTACAAAAGGAGTATAAAGTAAATGATCGTAGGTTTACAAAATTTAAGGATTATTTTTAATATTTTTGAATTGTGTTCTGACACTAGAGTAAAAAAATGTTTTATAAACGTATATATATAGGTTTTCACAATTATCCTAAAAATAAAACTAAAGGACGCTTGTTGTGATGATATCTAAAGAGCTTTTATCTTTTTTATAAATAAACCATCATTTATTTACAACAAATTAAAAATATTTACAACAACTATTTTATTTAGTGTTAAAACACTCTGTTACTACTGTCTGTCCACTAGACAAAGTATAACTGAAATTAACCAAATTTATCCATATAATTTATACCATTTTTTTAAGCTTCACGCATTATTCTGCACATAGCAGAGTAAGCAGAGAGAACCTGGGAACCTAGTGTTAAGACACTCCGTTTCATTTATCACTTCCGTTTCCTACTTGCTGCCGAATCCGAATGATGGTCGGAGCTCAACGCTGTTTTATACTTTTATATATCACTTATATTAATATTTACATGATATTTTTATAGCTTTACGTAATATAACAAGATATTAGAGATATGCTGCTATAAGTGTTAAAACACTTCGTTCCCATTACGACACTTCCGTTGCCTATTTTCTGCCAAATTCTGGGAGCATTACGTGTCGAGTGACGCAACTCAACGCCGCTTTTTCTTTTATATATCACTTTTACTAATATTGATATAACAATGATTTTTTTATAGTTTTACGTAATATAACAAGATAGGGCAAGAGAACTTATTTTCTACACGTACAAGAAGTATATTCAATACACGAACAACACGATATGGTGCTACAATAATAAACCATAATACAGTAATAAAATACTTTAAAATTATTAAACTGCCTAAACTTTCAGCTATTAAGGCTTTATAACTTGTTTTTCCAATTATGTTTATTTACAATGTTCATTTATAAAGAGAAAGTGAATATATTAAGGGAAGGCGCGAAAGAATATTAATACTAGGAGTTCTGAGATAAGGCGAGGTAATTGTTTTATTAAAGAAAACTTGCCCACATAATTTTGGCTGGATGGGTGATAAATTTCAATACAAAATGAGTTTTGGCTGTATATATATAGCTAGTCGTTGTTTGAGAGCTTTTTGAATTTTTCTTGAAGAAGAACAAAAGAAATTGATGATATAGATATTAATATGAGAGAAGAATGTGTTAGTAGATATACAGTAGAATAAGAATATTTACGAAGCTTCCTTTTCTTTTTCTGGAATAAAATATACCATGTTTAATTTACAATAATGAGTCAGAAATATATATTGCATTTTTTTCCTTAAATACAGGTCCAGATTTAAAGAAGATTAAAAAAAATACAACATTTTGTTAGAAAATATTTAAGTGCGTTAAAAGCGTAATTAAGTGAGTTTTTTATTCCTTCGCTTTAATAACAAGACAAAACGCGGCAGTTAAAACACGCAATGTTTCAAAGTTGAGTAAAATATGGGAAACAGAGTGTCTTACCACTAGATTCCCTACCTCATAAAATGCGGGATACAGCGTGAAGCTACAAAAACATAATAATCACACAATAACAACAAAAAAAATCAAAAAAAAAATAATCTTGGTAAGCCCCTCGAAATCACGCTCAAACATAAACTAAGTCAATTAATAGAAGAACTGCATATGTCAGGCAAATTGGATTCTCCCCATGAGAATGTCCGTAAAGACCCCATGAAAGGACCATACAAAAGAATGTAGTTAAGACGTAAACTAATGTACCCTAATACACTATTAAAATCCCCTTGCTGTGACTATGGTAGGGGAATTAGTTGGTGATAGTAAATTCTTTGATTATATGTTTTTACTAGATTTTATTTATTTTGCTTGAAAAAATAAAGTTTTATTCCGTTTTCTACAAATATCAGGATAGAGAATGGGAACCCTGTGGAATAACCCTCCGTTTTTATTTTTTCGTGAAATTTTAGAGAATTGGCGTGTTGATTGGTGAACCTCTATGCCGCGGTTTGTCTAGGTATCAGTAAATGCGAGTGAGTAAATGGAAATCATACGAACCTCCAAGTGGAAATCGAACCCGCTACTGTCGCATATATAGTCCGACATTGTACCGCTGCGTCACTACGGATTTTTAGATTCTAGGTGATATTAACAATTTTTTTAATAGTCGATACGATTTTTTCTACTTTCCTGCCTTAATGGGGAATTATGAAAAAAGTAGCGTAGTTAAACACAGTAACATTGTGCGAAATAAAACGCCATTTTTTTTACTTTTAGAGTAGGAAACGAAGCTGCAATTAATATCACACAGACACGTGCCAACTGCACCGTTCTAAATAATGTATGAACTCATTTGTTGTCATTTTTTTACTAGCTTGCTACTTTATAATAACATAAGTTTGACAATAAATAAGTGCATATATCATGATCCCCTAAATGAGGGAATGAAGCCAGTCGTGGCGCAGGGGCACAAACATGTAATATAAGCGCGACAGACTGTGGGTTCGATTCCCACTCGCGGGATATAGTGTGACGCTAAAAAAGAATTTGAATATACAACCAAGCGAAATATACTTTTATTTTATTAATTTCTTAGCTATTTTATTAATAAACTTCAATAAAAAACGTCAAAGCCCATTGTCCAATAAAACCTACTTTACATATTCTATTTAATAAAGATATCGAAACACCCCTACTAATGTAACAAATATCTATACTATAGTCAGTTAAGTCGACGGCGTCGATTACGTCCATAGTAAACTGTTACGAGCCAACATTATCGTATCCTTAATGTGTAAGCCTTGCGTACTAAGCGGCAGTCGATTTTGATTATGAATTGGCCTTGGGTCTTTCTATATATTAGGTTTATATGACAGTTGTTTCTTCTTATATAGGCTTAAAATAAATGAATACGATGATTTAAGATTATAATCATTGTTTTTAGGGTTCCGTCCCTCAAATATAACGGAACGGAAATTGTAAGAATGGAATCCTTATTGGACCACTTTACTGTCCGCCTGTCAAGACCATTTATCTTGAGATAGCGTGAAAGTATCAAGTTGAAATTAATAGGAAATATTCTGGGTCGATGGTTCCTTGGAAAGAAGAAATAAATTAGCTTATAAGTAAACGTAATCAAAATAAGAGCATTATTTATGCATCATACAGTTATTAAACTTGACACAAAGTGAGAAGTACAAATAACATACAATACAAACAAAAGAAAAAATCCGAAAATTGTAAATTCAAAGGTTTTGAATTTCATATGAAAATATTATTATACATTCATATTTGTAGTGCATTACATACACAATGAGCAAAATGATCTTTTATAAGTTGTACTTCCCGTTGACAGACTCTTAAATTAGTACAGAACCCTCGGTGCGAAAATCCGATTCGCACTTAACCAGTTTTTTTTTTTGTTTATTGCTGTATACTGTACATATCAAGGAGGCAAAGAAAATATTTCGTCCCCCACAAAAATGGATCAGAGTGGAGAACGGAGAATCGTAACACTAAATTCTCTTTCCCTTATACAGAAGATGGGTTAACCAAAATCTAAATTAAAATTAGCCCCTACCCCTTATTTGTAAAGCATAATAAATTATAAATTAAATGTCACCCCCGTTTCTGTTTTCCATTTCGTACACGTGCCGTTACTTATATAGTCATTCTCTATTCACTTAAGTGGCTGGCTTTAAACAAAAATGTCTTAAGCATTCTCGTCTTCCTGTTTCGAGTTTACTTAGCGTGATTTGATATGTAAGTGGCGGTTTTCTATTCAAAGATTGATATTTTGATTTTTTATGTACATATACAGCTTCACGCTGTATCCCGGGTAGGCAAAAAGAACCTAGTGTTAAGATACTCCGTTCCCCACTTTCTGCCGAATTCTGGAGGCATTGCATTGTTAAGTGGCAGAATTTAACGTCGCACTTTGCCTCGACACCAGAGCAAAGAAATGGAAATATACAAATTTTAAGTAAATATTTCATCTCCTCGAGTGGGGATCGAACCCACAACCGGTTTTACAGTGTCTTTGTGCCTCCGCGCCACGACTGGCCTGGATTTTATTTATTTATTTATTTTATGTACATATGATGTGTTGCAAAGATAAGTAAGTATAATGATATTCTTTTTGCTTCACACTATATATAGCATAGTAGTGTGGTCAAAGGGATTCAAGTGTTAAGGCACTCCAAACCGCTTCCCGCTCAATTTTCGAGACAGCACGTTGAGTGACAGACGATCTGTTTTGCCTTTTTACCAACGCGAGGAAATGAAAATGATTTATTTCCTATACTGTAGATATTTGTTTTTTAGTATACTAAATCTTTTGGCTGTCGTCTTTATTTTTCAAGTTGAAAGTTAAAATAAATAATTTTAATAATATATAAATTTGTTAAACGGCGTTAAGTTCCGACTTTGAACACGCATTGCCTCCAGAATTCAATGGAAATTGGGGAATGGAAGTGTCTTAATAGGAACAGAGTGTCTTTATACTAGGTTCAGAGGTCCCTGTCCTGCTACGTGCGGGTTACAGCGTGAAGCTAGTGAAGCAGCGTGAAGTTCTTAGCCTCTTAAAATATTGTCTGTTGAGTTGGGGAAATCATTGCTATATTTTAGTAGTATTTGGTAGAATTTGAATCAATCACATATCGCTTGATGAGCCACGATCGTTTATCTTGCGATTACTACGGCGTTGTGTATTCCATCCTTAGCAGCGTTGCCGGAACCATTTATTTCTTGACGCATTATGTCTTACCAGAGCTGGCAAACGGAATGAATTAGCTAGGCCGATTGGGAATCGAAACTGTAGCCAAATCGCTTACAGTCAGTCCGCACACGCTGTACAACTGGGCCTCCTAAGACTTAATTTTTTTTCATTGATTTTATATAAAACTATTTGATCCATTTTCTTAAATTCAGAATAAAAAAATTTTGTTTAGAAAGTATATATAAATACTTACGAATACCGTCTTAGAGAGAATTTTATTTTTTATTTCCATATTTGAAGTAGCCTAGAAAACACGTTATTCTCAAGTTGCGCTATCTTCCAGAGTCGTATACTTCATAAATCCTTTGGCATATAAACATTTCTTTGTGTTAGATTAAAATCTGGTAATAGGAAACTCTTGGAACACTTTCTTGGAACGTATTGTTAAATCCTATACATTTTTGGAATAGAATGTTTATAAATAAATAAATAAATCAGCTTCACGCTGTATCCCGCACACAGCAGGGTAGGCAGAGGGAACCTAGAGTTAAGACACTCCGGCGACACTAAGAGCGTCACAAAGTGTGACTGTAAAACCCACTGGTTGTGGGTTCGATACCCACTCAAGGAGATGAAATATTCACTTAAATTTTTATATCTATTTCTTCGCTCTGGTGACGAGATAAAGCGCGGCGTCGAGTTTTGCCACTCAACACGTAATTTTATTTTCCCATTAGGTTCCCAGGGACCCTCTCCTTACCCGATCTACAGCCTGAAATTAAAAAAAATATATTTCAAAGATTATAAACCCAAATTATATAAAACTATAAGACAAAATGAAAGGTGACTCTACCTTCATACATTTTAACTACCGTTTTAAAACAGTTTACATTGCATAGCGCGTTGCAGTACATTATATTTAATATTATTTTGTAGCGAGAGCTTTTGAGAATAATAAAATAATAAATCTAGTTAATGGGTTATAAATAGTTAATTTTTTGTGCGAACGTTCAAGTATAAGAAAATGTGATAAATTTTAAATAAATCGTTTTTTTAGCCGTCGTGGAACAGCGTGAGAGCATGTATCGTGACGGTTGTAGGTTCCATTTGCGCTCGGGGGAATAAATTACTCTAGTTTCTTGCCTCTGGTTTGAAGTTGAAATGTGGTGTTGAGTTCCATCACTCAATAAAGAGTGTTTCAAAGTAGACGGAAAATAGGAAACGGTATGTCTTAACTCTAGGTTCCCTCTGTCTACTTTGCTATGCGGGAAAAAGCGTGACGTTGCGTGTTATCATTTAGTTGACGATGTTGACGATTATAGAGTTGTCTGATGATTTTTTGGACTTCGTACCCAAAGGTGTACACTAAAAAAAGGTTTACGGGACTCTATTTCTGTGAGTCTATCTGTCTGTCTGTCACCAGGCTGTATCTCATGAACCATGATGATCAAACAGTTGATTTTTAAACACATAATGTATGTATTTCTGTTACCGGTATGACAAGAAATATTTAAAAACATAATACAATAAATATTTGAGGTGGTTCCTCTACAGCATATAAAAGATTATTTTGCCGTTTTATAGAGAATGGTACTCGGACTTTTTTATACTTGTATAATAAACGTTTCTTGAATGTGGTTAAGAAAAGTGCAGCAGCATTATTTTCTATTATTATCTAGATATTACGTAAAAGATTAAATAAGGTTGAGATAAAAAAGTTGTTAGATGCCGTCGCGGCGTAAGTGCACTAGCGTGTGACTGTAACACAACGGTTAAGAGTTCGATTCCTACTCGAAGGATTGAATTATTACTTATTTATATTTTCATTTCTTAGCTCTGGTATCAAAGCAAAAGAGCGGCGTTGAGTTCCGCCACTTAACATACAGTGCCTCGAAACGTAGTATTACAAGCAGTATTCTAGAATAATAAAAATTAAAAGACTTTATTAGAAAACGTATAAAATTAGGAACGTAGCGTGATTTGAATCCACGCCTCGTCCAAGCGCTCTGACCAGTAAGCAATACGTTCGCGTAGTATTATTCTTTTCTAGATGTAGAATATTTTAAAAATGTCAAAAATAACTTATTAGCTTTGCCTGCCTGTTACATTTTTTCCCGCATCTATGTAGGCATATGGAATAAAGTGTTAAGTCACTCCTTGACCCATGCACTGTCCAATTTTCGTGACCTCCCATGTCAAAGGGCGGAAAAATTAAATAATAAGCTATTATTATAGGCAATATATAATAATACCACTGCGCCACGACGGCCTCCCGTAAAATGTAACCACACTTTTACATTTTAACAATAGATCCAATTTGTAGAAGAACAAAACAGTATGACGTTGAAAAAAAAACAATTCTAAGTACATAATTCCTTCATTTATCGAGCATTACTCTCGTTCCCTTTGAAATGTGATGAAAACGACGAAAAATTACCTATTTTTTTCCCTTTTCAAGAGAACAAGATCGATTCGTTTCAATTAGGAAAAAGTTAGGCGTTGGTATAATTGAATTAGTGGAACAGATTTAGTTGTTACTTGGGAAGTAAAGTTAGTATAGTATAGTTATTTTTATATCCAGGTATAATACCTGGTTTTTCCTTTTTTTCTCATATAGAAATATTAGTTAAAAATATATTATGATGTTCGGATAAATGATGTGGTACGTATAATAAGGAGGCCGTAAACGCGACAGGTTATGGATTCGATTCCCACTCGATTAAAGTAAATATTTATTTTTTTCATTTCATGGCCATGGCAACGAGCAAAGCGCGACATTAAGTCATATTATAAAGAGGGAACCTAGTGTTAAGACACTCCGTTCCCCACTTTTGCCGAATACTGGAGGCGTTGCGTGTTAAGTAGCAGAACTCAACGCCGCGCTTAGCCTCGAAGTAAGTCATATTGTAGTATTCCGAATAAATTACAAAAACATATATTGAATTATATACACAGATTTGACGCTGAAAGGACATATTATCTTTTGAACAATTTTTATCTCAATCCGTCATGTGTCTAGAAGCTTTAATAGATCATTCATTCATTTTTATTTTTGTGTAGTTACATTTAGAGCAGCACGTCGCTCTATATTAAACCAAGTTTAATTTTTTTCGTACTTTTAGCGAAGTAAGAGAGAAAATCTAGTGATACTCTGTTCTTCACTTTAATTGTAAAACTGTTAGGATACTTAAGTTTGTCACTATATCGCCGTCGTCGGAGAATAAAATGGTAATCGTAAAATCACAACTTTTTAGGAAAAATAAAAAACAGTTTTTTTCCAATTACTCAAAAAAAACTTAAATGTCTTATAATGAAAATACAGGGCTAATCTGAACTATTTTTTTACGATATTTATTTAAAAAATACGTAATGGCCTCTACATAAAAACAATATTCTACAAAAATATTATTCTTTTAAAAACTTACAAAAAAGTCCACAATGGTATATGTTTATCTCTAAAGGCTGAACCATATTAATCATTTTATTTTAATACATTTAATTTATATTTATCGGATTATTGTTAATGTATTTTATGAAATTTGGTATTAATCTTTATCAAGATAAATTTAATAGTCATCTTTAACATTTAATTTAAATTGAAATAGTACTTTACTGTACATCATTATAATAAGTACTTTAAAAGATTTGAGGCCAGTCGTGGCGCAAGTGCACAAATTGTGACTGTAACACCGACTGGTTGTGGGTTCGATCCCCACTCGACGAAATGAAATATTTATTTAATTTTATATTTCCATTTCTTCGCTGTGCTGTCGAGGCTAAGGCGCGGCGTTGAGTTCCGACACTCAGCACGCAATGCCTCCAGAATTTGGAGGAGAGTGGGGAACGGAGTGTCTCAATACTAGGTTTCATCTGATCATCCTGCTGTGTGCGTGATACAGCGTGAAGGTGATAAAAAAAATCTAAATATGTTATTCAAAAAGTATATTTGAACAAATTAATTACTAAAGCGGGTCAATTAGAACTATTAGCTTTATTTTTGTTCTATAATGTTTAATTATGTACTGTTATTCAACATAAATTAAATTTACGCTGACTGGCTCCTATCATGTAAATTTAATTATACAATTCTAATATTGATAGAATATTTATTAGGGCCGTCGTGGCCCAGCAATACAAGCACGACAGTTTTGAGTTTGATTCCTACTTGGGAGAATAAGCTATTTTAATTTCCTCGATTTGATAAGGTTAAGGGCAGCGTTGACTTCCTCCACTCATCGCAAAATGTCTCGATTGTGATAGGCAAAGACATGTCTTAACTCTAGGTTTACTTCGTCTACCCTGCTGTGCGGGAAATTATTTTTATAATAATAATTACATTTTGATTAAAAATTTCATAGTTATGTAATTTTTTTCAGAAGTTTTCACTTACTTACTTTACTTCACGCTTTATTCCTAGAGGGGTGTTCAGAGAGAACAGAGCGCCAAACGCTACGGTCTCTACATACCTCTTTCGCCTCGTCTACTATCATCAACCTCTTCATACATGCCCTCCAGGGGATCCTCATGCTTTTTACGTGACCTTTCTCCAGTATCTTTGATACTGAATACGTTACGTGAAGAAGTCAAATAATGTCATTTAAAAGTCAACCAAACCAAAACTTAATACTGAAGTCAAAGAACTATAAGTGAAATGGCCGCTTATTTTCTATTGTAAAATAAATTAATAATATATAATCTTACTAGAGAATTTTTAATTATTATTTTTCTATGCAATTAAAATACTGCATTTAGTATAAAAGAAAATACAATATTTTTTTCATAATTTAAAACCATTTCTTTGAACTAAGGCATCGCTATTCTTATATTAATTTTAATTAATGAAAAAAAATCTTACACTATTTTTATTTAAAACAACGAACTAAGCGACCAACATAGAATCTTACTTTTACAGTTTACTTTGTCTTTGCTTTCTATAAAAGAATCAATTAGAAAACCTTTTAAGAGTACACAAAAAGTGCATTAACTCCACTGTGGCGTAGTTTAGAAGCACCTGTACCTAGAAGCAGTGGTTGTGGGTACGATACCCACTCTTGGAAATGTTTATATTTAAATTATTTTCATTTTACTAGTTGCGGGTTCAATCTCCTGATCTATGGAGCATAAATAACTTTTTGGTTTTATAAAATAAAGAAAATCTTGCTACGAAAATCTTTGATCATAGGCTCTCTCTGCCTATCAAATCTAAATATGGGTGAACGATCGTCTGTCTACGTTGTTTAATACAGTAGATTTGATATGAATTAAATACAATAATAATATATAGAGGAAACCTAGGGTTAAGACCTTCCCCACATTTCATCCCCAACCCAACTTTCAAAACATTGCGTGTAGAGCGTCGGAACTCAACGCCGCGCTAGAACGTTACCAAAACTAACTAAATAAAAAAAAGGACAAAGATCCATCTACCCTATAGAAAGTAACAGAAAAAGTGCATTATTATAAAGATTATTCGTAATGAATTTAGGGAGTTATCTTCGAAGTTCAATAAAAAGCAATAAGGATTTGGCAGATTAGCAAAGTGGAGTCGCATCTGTCATAGGGTATGCTGAGACGACGGTATCGCACGTTTTCCTTATAGATAAATTTTGGTAATAGCACCCCCACCCTGGTATTTGTAAATGAGGAGTGTAGTAAGAGTTACATTTGATATATTTGTATGTAGTTTTTCTTGTTTTATTGAAGTAATGTCATGAGAGCGCAGCGTTTGACTGCTAAAAGTTGGTCTGTGATAAAACTGTTAGTCGTGGGTTCGGTTCCATTTCGGGGGATCAAATTATTTTATATTTTCATTTCCTCACTCCGGTAATAAGATTAGTCGCAGCGTAGAGCTTTACCACTTAACACACAAAGGGAGTTTGTTAAGACTGGATTTCTTTTAAAAAAATAAAGTTATATTATAATACATTTTAGTTCTTGGTTCGATTCCCACTCGTGGGGAATGAAAAAAATAATATTTGCTCGCTCTGGTAATATCTCTTAAAAGTATATGCATTGTACGTTTTGTAAAGTCGTTATTGTGTAAAGATTTAATCGAAAAGCATTGAGCCGAATATTATAATATAATGCCATAAATATTCCAAATACGTCAACGCAAAGTACAAAAGCAAGCCAATACAAGCCAAAATATCCATCGAAATAGATAGCAAGAAAAAACATGGTTTCCCTCTGCAACAGGATGACAGCTGACATTTACGTGAAAAATCAGCTATGATAGTAAAAAAAATTAAAATAAGAATATTTTGTTATTAGTGATAGCCAAAAATCACTTTCATATTTTTTATATAAAATGTATCTTTTATTTTCCTTTTATCTCCACGTTAACTGGATAGGCAGAGAAACCTAGTATTAAAGTGTTCAATTCTCTACTTTCCGCCCAATTATAGAGGAAATATATATAAAAAATAATATATATATATATATATATATATATATATATATATATATATATATATATATATATATATATATATATAT
>JAATLQ010022148.1:3950-14268 GCA_013421005.1 Heliconius erato x Heliconius himera
ATTTTTTTATATTTTCCACTATCATCATCTGATGAATCACTTTTACGTCTTAGATTTTTGAGAATTCCAGATACAACTTGTGTATGTTTTCTGGGTTTTCCTGTTTTTTTGGAATATTCAATTTTAAGTGGTGTTCTGTTCTCATCTGTATTTCTAGATCTTTCTAGTAGACCTAAGTTATTATTTTCTGTGTCATTCTGAACTCTATTTTGTTGTAGCTTAGCCTGATTTTTTGGACTAAGAGTGTGATTGGAATTAACATGTACTAGCACTCCAGGCTTAAGAGGCCATTTGTTCGGTATCACAACTGTTTGTACTTTATCTGAATCTTTCTTATCAGATTTCGGAGTTTCTGGCTTATCAGATTCATTTATAATTTCTGTATTAGATGTTCCTTTTATGGTCATTTCTAAGTTAGGTGTACTTTGTGAATCAACTAATCTAGCTCTATCTGATGACTTTGGACTAAATGTTAAATTTAAACGTGGCGATAAAGCAGGTAAAGCTTGTGATATTATGGAATGAGCTATAGACACTTCGTTTAAACAGCTACCATCCGGACTGTTGTAAGAAACATGAAAAAGATATTTGTTAGGAATGTGATGATTTGTTATTTTAATAAACTTTGTCTGCATTTCGAATTTGAATTGTATTTCAAAATATATGTTATTTAAAAATGTGATAACCTATAAGTAATTCGGAATCCAGACTTTGTTAATAAAATATAAACAAAAACAAAATAACTCAAACACACAAAGAATAAAAATATAAATAAAAATAATAATAATAATAATAATAATGATGATTATTTAAATATACAATAAATACAATATACATAGCTAAAAAGAAAATAAATAATAATAACAGAAGAATGCTTTCCAAACTCCATGCAATAGATGCATTTGCTCTTAAAAAACTACGAAAAAGGCTTAGAAAAAACTAAAACCACACACAAAAAAATTCAAACGTGAAAAATTTTCAAAATCAATGCAAAAATAAATAAAGAAAGCATTCTTTATCTATGAATAATTAATATTTTGTTAGTAATGTATACCTGAAGTATTAATTGTGGTCAGTCTCAATACATCTGGTGTTAGTGCGGTTAGGAACCTAAGAATAAACATTTTACGTATAGAAAATATTTCTTAATGTATCAATCAATGTATGTATGAAATTGGATTTTTTTAGTTTTTGAAAAATTTGAGAAAATTTTCTGTTTATAATATTATAATTATAAACAGCATGCTTGCAAGAGATCCTTTGGAATTCTTGTGTGGTCTTGCTTTTGTTAAAATTACAAATAAATATAATATTATATTTTTGGTGAGTTAGAAAATAAAGTGACAGTGTTCTCATGTGTAAAGTTATGATAGACCATGCAAATAATAAAGAGGGTATAAGGGTGGTTAGTAAGCCCTATTTGTTCTATAAAGGCCGTTGGTCCAAGCGTTGTATACAGCTGAAAACTCAAACACGCATACGATTCAATTTTTTTTATGAGTATTTGAAGAAATATTTTGCAGGTGCTGCCTTTTGAATTTCTTTAAAAAATAGTTATTTTTTTAATTTTTAATTACTATAGTTAATGTTAATAATTGTTACGTTATATATAGTTGGCCGAGGAAAATCGGATCAATTATAACGAATTCGTCGATATTTTAAATAACGTGAGACGAATATCAACTATCTCTCACCCTTACTACTCAACGGTAGTTTTTTGATTCGTTGTTTACATTAGTGTTTTTCGGTTGTTGGGTTTTACATTTTTTTCACTCATCTGTGGATCTCTATCTTCTTAGATCTAAGGATTTATGTTAAAACTTTGAGTTATATATCCCATATTGGTTAGAATATGTTTAAGGTTTAAGAAAAATATTATAGGTATAAGCACAAAATGTTCATTTAAAAAATCTTTAATATGGGGTTATTCACATCGTACTATCGGGGGCGAAGTGGCTCACGTTTTTAATGTATTGTAGATTTATTTCATTGTTTGTACGTACAAAAGAAAGACAAATAATGAGAGTGGTCCGAAAAAAAAAGCCGCAAGTTAAGTTTTGGCCAAAAGATTTATCCTACGTCCTGCAGCGGAGATTCACCATTTCCAGAGGTTTCATTAGGATACATGGCGGACGGCCATCTCTAGATGAGACCACTGAGAAGATTTTACCACAACTTTTACTGTACTGAGCGAGTCATGGCTTCGGAATGGTACATAAAGTGGTTTGTAAATATGCGTTTAAATTTGCAGAAAGTCAAAACATTAAATAAGAAAAATCAAAAGAAAAGTTGAAATGGCTTGTCAAGATGATTTGCCTCAGTGCCATAGATGCGAAGAATGGTGCCACGGAAATATACATATATGGGAGGTAGAAAAGGCCCGTTAGTTATTAATATTGATATCATTAATTATGATTTCAACTTTTAAGACGATTAATAGCAAAGTTATATACATAAATAATATGAATTCTAAATGTTACAAAAAAATATTTAGAATTTATATTATATTCGTTATACATATTATAATTCGCTATTCGCTCCACAAAATGGGGCGAATAAGATTTTTTTGTTTAGTGGATTTTGTGTTAATTATTAGGAGAACTTAGGAACAATTTAAGTTTTGTTATGTTTTTTACGTAGCTAGATTATTAATGATTACTATTTAATTAATAAAAATTTCATATAGTATGCTTTAGTATGGTTTGTGTTCATATTCTATTCGCCGGTATCCGATTCGCCTCGGTCTATCCTATTATTCTATTTGCTTTTATGGTATATTTTTGATGTTATCAAAAAAAGGTTAAGAGGCCATTAATTCAGTGACATACTTTATTATTTCAAAGTGAAAAATGTTTTAATTTTATATTATTTCAAAGCTAATGAAATGTTAGAAAAAGTTTTGATACAACTTTTATTATAAATACTCATCCGATGTATAGATCAAATCATGTATTCGAGCCAAGCTAAATTATTCAAAATAAGCTTTTTGAAATTTAAAACAATCAAAAAAAAAAAATAAATCGTATGGTCAAAAATGACCTGCATTTGTATATCACGCGCCCCGCGGCATCGATAAAGTGTACCACGAGTCTGCTCGGACCAATGGCGACGCTGAAATATTATATTTTCAAAATATTGTAAACTAACGAATAAGTATATTATTAATATATACATACGAGTATATAATATAATAATAGATTATATATACGATATAATTGGAGTCGTGTGCATTTAATTTCATTTAATAAATAATTGTAAATGAAATAGTTCATATAATCAACAACAGAATGTTGTTTTATGTTGATTATATATATATTTTTTTTATGTTAAATCTAATAGCAAAGATACATTCTCTAAATTTAATATTTATAAAGTAATATATACTTACTTTTCCCTCTCCTCGAGCTCAACTGGATTGTTATCTATATATTATTTTGTTATCGCAGCAAACAAACAAAAAAACAACAATATTAGTGAATTATGTTATATGTAAATGGACATGTTGAAATAAGACAATGTTAGTTGTGTGAAGATATTATAAAAATCTTCAATAAAAATAAAAAAAACTCGAATGCTATTAATCAGTATCCCACTAACATTTTCTTATGAACAATATAAATTGATTTAAATATTTTTTTTAAAATGTTGTATGATAATATAACGCTTAGGTATTTTTTTACAATTCAGAATATGTTATACAATATCATAAATTGATATATTTCAAGCATTACAATTTAAATCAGCATTCATTGATAAGTATTGAGAAAATATAAACAACAAAAAAAGCAACAAACAACAACAACAGTATGTAAAATAACACAATTATATTAAAACACAGTGATTTGTAGAAAATGTGACTTGATCAAGGAAACAAAAATATTCATATTTTAGAGCTCCGCTGGTTTAATGATTTACATATAACATAACATATAATATAATTTTATAACATATTTCTTAATAATATTATAAATTTGAAATTTTGTGAGTATGGATGCTTGCTCCAATTTCACTCAAAAACTGTTATGTTATATTTATATTATAATTGTTATATCCACCTCACTTGAACTACTTCAGTGTTGGAACCAATCAAACGACAAGACTCGCAATCTTCAAATCACGTACTAAAAACGAACAATGAACAAACTTACATTTGGACTTAGCTCTCATCCGCCGACAAATGCACACAATGACGAGGCACAGCACGACGGTGAGGACCAGCACCGCCAGCGCGATGCCTCCTATCAGCATTAGCTTTTGTTGATCACGCCACCATACCTTGTTACCTTTGGAAACAATCATAAATTAATACATACTGTATCTCATATATACAAGTAGATATAGAAGTAGATCCCAGAAGTAAATTAGGGTTAAGACCCTGCGTTCATCTTGCGCTATGAGGGGTGAAACTCAACGTGGCGCTTTGTCTAGTGTTACTAGAGGCGGGGTGGTTATCGAACCTACAACAGCGTTTACAGTTAGACGCTATGCCACTGTGCCATGACTTTTACGGACGGACGGATTTATTACATTCTCATAAATATCACAACATTAGTATTCATTTTCTATTTTTATTACTATTTTTTAGCTTCACGCTGTATCTCCCACATAGCAGAGAAGGCAGAGGGAACCTGGGAACCTAGTGTTAAGACAGTCCGTTCTTATTAAGACAACTCCGCTTTTCACTTTCGGCTGAATTCTGAAGGCATTGTGTGTTGAGTGACGGACCTCAACGCCGCGCTTTGCTTCGTACTAACAAATTGTTTAAACGTAAATTACAAAACATTATTTTTAAAAATATATAAAGTTTAATTTCAATTCCAACCAATAATTGTTATTTATCATACTTACTGTAGCTTTCCAAATTGGCTGCATGTCATAAATACAATTAGTTTTAGTAATTTTTAACATTTTCATAAATATATGTACACAAAATAACCCACGCATTTTTTTTATTATATAAATAATTTTAATTTATTGAAAAATCTCTCTCTCTCTCTTAGATAAATTATGGCGATATATTCCTATTGAACTTAAACTACTAGCGTCTTGAGACAGATTTTTTTTACCTTATCCATAAAAGAGATAATATACAATGGAAGTGTCAGCACCACTTTAAATAAAACTACACTTTTACCTACTCTATAAAAGCTTAATACAATTTAAAAAGATATTTTTTCCCAAAAATAAAAAAAATATTTTTTTCAAACAAAATAAATAATAAAATTATTATTGTAATATAAAACACCATTTGTCAAGAAATCATTCTTTTTTTTATGGAAAAGACAAGGCAAACGAGCGTTCGGGTCACCTGATGGTAAGTGACTACCGCCGCCCACGACCCCGTGCTACACCAGAGAAGCTGCAGGTGCGTTGCCTGCCTGTAAGGTGGGTTGGGCGCCGGAGCCCGGCATTACATGATGCGAAACGCAGCGGCATAAAGCCACTACTTCACGCCGGTTTTAAATGCCGGGGGTGGTATTGATCCGGTGGAGTCTGCCCATGCGTGTTGCTATTGCTGGCGACGTGACTCTACCACACGTAGTTTAGTCGCCTTTTACGACACCACTCCTGGTACTGACCAGGATGATCCTATTCTAGACCGGGATCACACAGCACGAGATTCTGAAATCGAGTCGTAGATATTGGCGGCAAAGTTCAAAGTTATGTAACCTTTAGTACACTTGTTCCTAGCCAGTGGTCCGCAGAAGCTTAAATATGGTCCGCGAACGATTTTAAGTTTATGACTGGGGTTGGCGAGGCGAAGTTTCTATTTGATTATCACGGTAAATTTTTATTATACATACATGTATAGTGGCTACTAAGAATTATATAAAAGTGATCCTTGATCAAGAAATGGTTGAGAACCTCTGCTTTAGTAGTATTTGAGTGCTAGCGTTATCGATATATATGTGTAACTGCGTCACACGAAATACAGGTATGGATAAACATCGCGAAATGAAAAAATCCTACGTCTAAACTGTTGGGGTATGTTGATTAATTTCTTTAGGTATGGGTTTAAAATATTTTACCCTACATGTTGTTCCCGTGAAAGGAGCGCTGACACTTCCACCATGTATAATAATAAAAAAACGCTTTCCTTACTGTTTTAAGAAACGTATATAAATTAGAGAACGAAGTGGGATTTCAACCCACGCCTTTTCGAAGTTGTCCAGCCGCTCTGACCACTAAGCCATATGTTCTAATCAAGCTCTGTTGAAATTTCTATTTCAAATCCCGCTATATAGAAATGTTTCCTGAAAAAGACTTTTATTTGCTAAGAATTTTAAAATATTTTTACCCATAACGTCCCTCTCGCAAGGTCTCGACATCCCCACACTGTTATTCGCAAAGCAAAGGTAGGTTCTATAGACGTCCACAGCGGAGCTCAGCCGAAGGTAACTTTGTACACCGTTTTGCCAAATTTTTTCGTCCGTTAGACTGTCGTTGTCGTTTTTTAGTTTCCATGAGAACGATACCTGTTATTAAATAATAATAATATTAAGTAATTATAATTTTTTAAGAAAAACATCGACTTCTTCAATTTGGACCGGATCTTACTAAGAATCTAACCAAACTTTCATCAAACTATCCATGAATTTGTAACCTTTATAATAAAAAAAAGAATCATTAAGATCAGTTAGCGGGATATTGAGTTATTCATTTATTTGTCGTGCATATACTTAATGCAAATTTAAGATATATAGGATTCTCATGCCTACTATTGTCAGAAATGGACTAAATTAAAATGAGACCACACAGGGAGCATTAATTTTTATATAACAAACAAATCTAAAAAAAAAAATCGTCAAATTGATAATCTTCTCTTTTTACAGAAGTTTGTTAAAAAAAGGAAATTGTGCGTTCAATTGAAATGAACTAAATAACTAATGAGTTGTGTATGTGTTACGTTCAGTGTAGGAGGTAGTAATATAAAGCAATATATTCTTATAGTTTTGTTTAATGAATGGGGTTTATAACACATAAATAAGGATTCAAATTGT
Source organism: Heliconius erato x Heliconius himera (assembly GCA_013421005.1). Taxonomy (NCBI): domain Eukaryota; kingdom Metazoa; phylum Arthropoda; class Insecta; order Lepidoptera; family Nymphalidae; genus Heliconius; species Heliconius erato x Heliconius himera. The sequence goes on from JAATLQ010022148.1 coordinate 10,952, forward strand.
TTTATGTAAATATTAGAATGTGTAAAATAAATTTTTCGATCAAGTGAGATAGAAAATTGTTCATGTGTTTCTTTTCATACAATACTGTCAATAAATGAGTATAAAGAAAAGTGATTAGAGGAGTCAGTTCTTGCTTTATAAAAATATATTGATTACGAGGTACAGTAACAAACTTCTCAAGAACAAAGTTGACTAATATTTTATAGATAAAACCATATATAAAGTTGACGTATCACGAAACTTACGTCAGAAGGATTAGCGTGGGCGGTACAGACCAGAACTTGCTCTCCCTTCATTTCTATTTGCTTTATTCCACATTCAGGTATAACTGAAAATATATATAAATGTAAATTAGTAGGTGTATTTTGTAAATTACAAAATCACAAATGGTATCGCTAAGGGCGCGCGTACACATGACGTCGAGCAGCGCGGCGGCGCTGACGGCGCCGTGGCGGTTGTGCGCGGCGCAGACGTAGCGGCCGGCGTGGCGCCGCGCCGCCGCGCCCAGCAGCAGCGTGTTCGACGACGACAGCACCAGCGACGCGTTGGCGTGCGACTTGGCGCCGGCCTTGCTGCTGCCCTCGCGCCGCCACGAGTAACTCGGCATCGGGAACCCACTGGAATCATACATTTTACCCATTGTTTGAGCTTATCAATTTTGTTTAAATATATAACACTGCAGAAGTCCAAAGTTCCACTCCTAAAAAATGGTTTAATGGGATTGAATAAAATACACACATGGGGTATACCTTCCAGGAACAAAAAACACTGAAACTATGTATGCAATACAACAATAACTTATAATTAAATTTAAAAAAGCATATCACATTAATGGTCCCTTTAGTAAACCTTATAACCAACGTTTACCTATATTCTATTAAAATATACAAATATTTATACAGAATGGTAGTGTCAGCACCACTTTTAATGAAACCACAGCTTTAACTACTCTATAAAAACCTAATACAATTAAAAAAAAATCTCCCAAAAATTAAAAAGTGATTTTTTTCAAACAAAATAAATAATAAAATTGTTGTTGTAATATAAAACACCATTTGTCAAGAACGACGCAGGCACACATAAACCTATCAAAGAGAAACCGCCACATACGCCTCATTCCGAAATCGACTCGTAGATATTGGCGACAAAGTTCAAAGTTATTTAACCTTTAGCAGTATTTTTTGTAGTAATATGTATTTACGTTATTAGTAACTATTCGTAACTGCGTCACACAAAATATAGGTATGGATAAACATCGTGAAATGAAAAAAATCATATGTCTAAATTGTTGAGGTACCTTGATTAATTGTTATAGATATGGGTTTAAAATAATTAACCCTATATGTAGTTCCCGTAAAAGGACCGCTGACATTCCCATTTAGTATATCTTATATTGCGGCACTACCCAATAATAAAATTAAACAAACTTAATAGATAAAGAAAGAATAAAAGGAGCATTGTTATTGAATTATTTTTAACATTTTTTTAATTTTTTTTAGTCGAGTTTAAATTTTTTCTTTGGACATTGTTTTTTTTTTTTTAGCGGTTTTAAAAGTAAACAAAGTATTATATTATTCCTTACTTGGCAGAGCATACGACTTTGGCAGGTATTTCATTCTCAATGACGGACACCACTGCGGGCGTCACCGTTATGTTTTCAGGTTCATCTGTGCAAAAATATAGTATTTACTTTATATCTTCTTTACAAGAGTGAAAATATATATAAATTATAATATATTTAATTTCCTCGGGGAGGGCATCGAACCCGTAACCTGTCAAGTTTACAGTTGCAAGCTTGTGCCTCCGCTACGGCTGGCCTCTACAAATAAGTTAGTGGCGTACGTACACTCGACGGCGAAGTTGGTGGTGCTGGCGACGGGCGCGCCGGCGGCGTTGCGCGACGACGCGCACGTGTAGCGCGCCGCGTCGCCGCGCGCCAGCACGCCGCCCGCCCACGCAGACATGTTCCAGTGCTGCGGACACGCAACGAGGCTATGTGAGCCAAACTCCGCCACTCACCACTTCGAACATTCGGTGGAAACAGAGAAAAAAAAAAGCGTCTTGATGGAAACGAAGTATCTTAAAACTAGGTTCGCCGTTTTTCCCTGCCTACACTTTTATACAATAAGTTTAATACAAAATATTACATAATAATTAGAAATAATTTTAGTAGTAATAATATAAACGTACCAAAGTAGATTCAGTAGCCTCAAAATCATTTTTATTAACCTGCGGCTCTATCCGTTTCTCAACCACATAGTACTTATCAGTCTTATCCGGGTCTATTTTCTGTCCATCCTTCAGCCACTCTACCGTACATAGAGGAGCACACTCCACTGTACAGGATAGGGATATGTTCTGAAAATTATTATAGTTGTGTTTAAGATTAATTTTAGTGTAATATGTGTATAAATTAAAATCTTCAATTTAAAAAAAAAATATATGTGAGAGAACTTAACAATAAAATCAAATCGATATTTAATCATTTATATTGTAAGAATTGGGAAGAAAGTGGGGAACGAAGTCTCAGATACTTCGTTTTCATTAACATACTTCCGTTCTCTACTTTGTCCCGAATTCTGGAGGTAGTATTGTGTTCGTAGTGTAACTCAATCAAATGGTGGAATGTAAATACTTAAATATTTATAAATATCACTTTTCATTTTGTAACTATTAAATATAGGAACGAAATATATATACAAAAATTAAATCTGAATATACCTGAGACTTATATAGAGCTCCACTGTAGTGATTCATCGCATACTTAAAACTTGGTGGTGCTGAAAAATATAAAAAATAAATATTATATATAATAAGTTCCTTGATTTTCACGATTATTATTCATTTTAAATTAAACTATTTAACCGGATTAATCGCGTATATTTTCTATTTTTATATATTTTTGGAAACCCGAAGTTCCGAACACTTTGCAGTCTGTGGTATCTATCACATGATGGTAGACTGAGGTGGCATTTGTCCTGTCAGTTGACATTATTATTACATTAAACTACCGCCAAAGATTTCTGGACTGCCCTGGATGGTATGGGCGCCGCCGCCCACGGCACGGTGGTCCACGGCCACGGGGTCCACGGTCCACTCGCGCGTACACCACTCACCCAGCACGTCGACGCGCACGGAGTCGGCGCGGCCGTCGCCGCCGCCGCCCACGGCGCGGCACGCGAAGTCGGCGCGGTGGTCCACCGACACGGGGTCCACGGTCCACTCGCGCGTACACCACTCACCCAGCACGTCGACGCGCACGGAGTCGGCGCGGCCGTCGCCGCCGCCGCCCACGGCGCGGCACGCGAAGTCGGCGC
>JAATLQ010022148.1:14278-35197 GCA_013421005.1 Heliconius erato x Heliconius himera
ACTGAGGTGGCATTCGTCCTGTCAGTTGACATTATTATTACATCAAACTACCGCCGAAGATTTCTGGACTGCCCTGGATGGTATGGGCGCCGCCGCCCACGGCGCGGTGGTCCACCGACACGGGGTCCACGGTCCACTCGCGCGTACACCACTCACCCAGCACGTCGACGCGCACGGAGTCGGCGCGGTGGTCCACCGACACGGGGTCCACGGTCCACTCGCGCGTACACCACTCACCCAGCACGTCGACGCGCACGGAGTCGGCGCGGCCGTCGCCGCCGCCGCCCACGGCGCGGCACGCGAAGTCGGCGCGGTGGTCCACCGACACGGGGTCCACGGTCCACTCGCGCGACACCACGTCGCTGACCACGCGGCCGCCGCGCTGCCAGCGGTACCGGTGCGCCTCCGGCCGCCCCTTCTCTTCCACGTTGCAGGTCAGTACTAGCGACTTGCCCTTTATCACTCGCCACGGGGAGTACGTCAGTTTGGCTGGACCGGGTGGATCTGGAGAGAAAATGTTTAAAAACTTTTTAATTATCATCACATAATGCCATGATAATATTAGTATTTTTCTATATATACTGTCTCATATTCCAATATTTTGCAGGGCAGATAGATAAGGAGGAAGAAGCCTGATATATATATATATATATATATATATATATATATATATATATATATATATATATATATATATATATATATATATTTATAAATAATTTAAAACAATCGGTATAAAATAATAACTAGCCGAGTAAATCTGTTTTTTTTTTACACTCTGTAAATAGTGCTCAACTCCCCACTTTCCCCCTAATTTTCGAGACATTGCATGTTGAATAGCGAATCCCGACGCCGTGAAAACGTTAAAATTTTCTCTCAAGTGAAATTTGAAGACACCACCGCCTCAACCTTACAGTAAAAGTTGTAATTATACCATAACCTTACATTTTTTACATTATTGGAAAACGTAAGTATTAATATAATTCGTAAGATTTGTACTCAAAAACATTGCGATATGATCTCAACAATAAAATACAACATTTTCCCAAAATACTTACAATTAACAACGAGTTCCGTCTTGTCGCTCTCGGCGCCCCACCCCGCGTAGTTCTTCCCTTTGCACGAGTAATTGCCATGAAAGCTTTTTGTAGTGTCTTGTAATAATAACATCGATGGGTCTACTTCATTGCAGAGGCTTTCTGAAATGTTATATGTCTGAATTTGAGTTTATATAATAATAATATTTTTGAAGGGTTTTTATTTTTAATTTAGAACTTTCGTCTATAATACAAAATTTTGGTAAGTATTTGTTCAATAAAATTGATTTATTTTTTAATTATTTTACTATATTGAGACAATTAACTCTCGCATCAACGAATCGATATCGAATATTAGAATATTCACTATGTTTAATAATTCTAATAACTAATATTCTGCATTGATTGTGTTAAAAAAAATCCAAAATCATCAAATCATTATTGATTGACGAAATCCTTATTTTTTGGCAGCTTCACGCTATATTCTGGATACAGCAGGAAAAACAGAGAGAACTTAGCGTTAAGGCTCCCCACTTTTCTCCAAGTTGCTCGAGACATGTTGATTGTTGAACATCAGAACTCACGCTGCGGATACAAAACATTTTAAGAACTCCAAAAACCTACCCTCAGTCCCATTACATTCAGGCAAATGCTTCAATATTTCTCCATCCAAATACCAAATGACTTCATCGAGTACGGGGGGGTTGCCTTTCACAACTTCACATGTTAGAGTTACGTTCTTATGATCAGTTTCTAATATGGGACTCGGTGAGCTCATTGTTAGACGTACTTGTGGTTTGACTGAAAAAAAAAATAAGTAAACAGTCACTATTTAAAATTTAGTTTGTCATACTTAACATTGTTTACTAAAAATAATTTAAAACCTTTGACTATGGTAAGTAAAAACGTACCAAAACTAAAACCATACTTTTGTTTTAGTAAACGTATAAGAATTTCACCGTCACGGCTTTTGAACACGCACCTCTCGGCTACCGTCCAAGCGCTCTGGCCACTAAGTTAAACGTTCTTATCAAGCATTGTCGAAATTCTTATTATTTATAGAAATAATTTCGTCAGAGTACTTGGAAAGTTATAGACGGTTCAAATCCTGCTGCGTCCAAATTTTCTCCTCAGTCGAAATAAATTAACACAGTATTGTTGCAAAAAAAAAACAATTAGAAATATGTTCAATTTTAGTATCGATTCGAAGTAGATATACTTACATAGCACATTGACGTAAATACTCTCGTTGGTAGTACCATTGCCCACATTGTTCGCCATACTGACAGTGTAGTAGTACGCGTTGTCGGTCTCGTTGGCGTCCAATATGATGAGCGCGTGCTGCTCGCTGGTGCCGCCTTGGTAGTGGGAGCTGTTCACGTTGATCTTCGTTCCGTTGCGATACCTGGAAAGAAGAGTGAGGGGAGAAGTGTGAGAGATTTTATATGTGTTTTTGTGTATGGAGGACTTTTGCCGACTCTACAAAAAATAAAAATATATGTGTATCAAAATATTGAAGTGTAAAAAGAACACAAAAGAGTGTAGATAAAAAAGCCAATATAAGGAGATTCATTTAAAATATACCCCGCAAAGTATTTCATTTCAGAACAATTCTGATATATGAATCGTTTCGGGCGTACAGTGGATCTGTAGGCTTATGCGTTTGAACGTTATCTCCTTGAGTAATACTTTCGAAGAATTGGGAGACGCCCTTGAATATTTGTATGTGTGACCAGAATTTTTTTAGGCAGGTTCTGTATAAAATGTATGAAAATGGACGTCGTACTCTCTGTATTGGAAAGATTAAAAAGACAATTTGAAGAATAGAGTAGGAAAGTACAAATATATGTTTATAATTTGGTTGTTTATCTTGACGCTGTATCCCGCAAACAGCAGGATAGGCAGAAGGAACTTAATATTAAAATACTCCCAACGCACCGATACCCAGCGTGTTGGGTGGCAGAACTTCTAATTTTTTTACCAGAGCGAGGTACTGAAACTAACTTATTCTTCTGAGAGAGAATCAAACCCGCAACCATCACGTTTACAGTCAGACAGTCTATTACTGAGTTGAGGTTAGTTGAGTCATATTATTAAGCTGTAAAAAGCTTATAAACAAAGGTATAAGCGTAAGTATAAGTATAAGGTTCACGTCATGAAATCCAGGGAGTAAATTGTCATCATAGAATACATTACTCCAAGCAACTCTAAAACCGAATATAAGGTATTCCGTATCAACCGAGCGAGAAATAAGATTCTTTATTCCTATACACGTTAAGCAGATTATGTTGAATTTATGTAACCACTCTACTTAGAGCGATTCATACTTGATGATTACAATGTGAACCTTCAATATAAGAGTATTTAAAATATTTGCTAACATTAGTGTCGAGGCATGTCATGGCGCAATAGGCACAAACGTGTGAATGTAAACACAACAGGTATGGGTTCGATTTCCACTCAAAGAAATGAAATATTTAATAATTTCATGTTGTTGTTTTGGTAACCAGGCAAAGCGCAGTTTCAATACGCTATGCCTCCGGAATTGCGGCGGAAAGTGGGGAGCGAAAATATCTTAAATCGAACGAAGTGTCTTAATTCTAAGTTCAAGGTTCCCTGTGCCTGCCCTGCTATATGCGAGATATAATTTGAAGTAAAAAAAAATTATAATCTTTTAAGTCATTGTTTTATGATTTTATTATAAACAGTAAATTTTATATAATTAATATATGGGTACATACCAAATGACTTCAGTCAAGGAGGACGGGTTGCTGACGTATTCACTTTTCAGTAGAATCTTGGAGCCTTCTATGACTGTTATGTTGGGTGGACCCAAATGAACTATCGGCGGATCTGCAATGTAATATATAAACATCATAAATAAGTATTCTATAATACTACAGTAAAAACCATTGAAGTTGGTATATTTTTTAAATTAGTGCGGTAGAAATCGATTCGATCGATTGAACTGTAAAGTCAAATATTTCTCCACTGTGTCACAACATAATTATGTTGACTTCTTTATCTTTTTCAACTTCACGGTTTATCCTGCATATAACAGTGTAGGCTGTAGAGAATTCTCCGTTCCTTGCCTGATTTGGAAACATTATGTTTTAAGCGGAGGAACTTGACGCCGCATTTTGTCCTATCTAAAAGGAAAATAGATTTTTAATAAAAAAATTAGAAAAAGAGTAGAAAACTTACACCAAACCTCCAATTCCTTAGTGGCGTGTATAGGATGCTCGTTCGTGGTGATCATCACTTCGTTGACCGCTTGACAGATGAACTTCCTTCCGTTTTCGTATCGAGTCGCTTCGAATGTCAGGTTCGATTTGGTTTCGAACGTCGTGTCGATCTAAAAATGCAAGTAAAAAAAATAATATTATTATTATTTATAGCTTCACACTGTATTCCGCAGGATAGACAGAAAGAACCTAGTGTTAAGACACACCGTTCCAGACACAATTTTCGAGATGTTGCGTGGTGAAGGTCAACGTCCATTAGAACGAGAAAATGAAAATAGTTCATTCCCCGAGAGATTGAGATTCCTCCAATCGAACTTACAACCGTCGTTATACTCAAACGCTGCCTTACCACAACGTCCCAAGCTAAAACGTAAGCTTTAGAATGCTCTCAAAATGTCACTACCACGCACTCAAAATCTACACCAGAATTGAAAACTTGGGTAAGACGCGATGACAGTTAGAAATTGTTAAGAATCAAAATTTCCGAACAGAAGGGCGAACAATTAAAATTTTACAACTTAAACAATTAACAACAATCCGCTTTAAACTGTTGAAACGGCATTTTATGTTTTTGATTTATTTTGATGTGTCATAAACATTTGTGTAATTATTGCTTAGATCTATTAAATAATTGTAAACACAACGGTTGTGAGTTCGATTCCCACTCAATGGAATGAATTATTTTCATCATATGAATATATCGCACATGATAATTATATTCTAAGTGCGGGTGGTAGCTCTGAACACTGGCATACACAAGGAACAGGGTTAAATCAAAATTATTAATAAAAAATTAAATCAGCTTCACACTGTGTCCCGCACACAGCAGGGTAGGCAGAGGAAAGCTAGTGCCTATATCCTATTAGTGCTGATATAGCCTACAATCTTCCTCAATAAATGGGCTGGACAGCACAATAAATAATTTATAAATTCGAATGAGCAGGTCCGAATTCCTGAGATTAGCGCGTGTAAACAAACAAATTGTATGTGCTTTATAATTTGAATATAGAGATAATCTTAACTTACCGCTTCGACGACCTTGTGCTGCTCGATCCACATGAAACAAATAAAAGCTTCAATTAATTGATTATTTAATTATATAGTAAGAGGCTGTCGCGTTTTAGAAGAGGACAGTAACAAGACGAAGTGCGGCATTGATTTTGCCACTTAACACATATTGTCTCTCTGTATAGTGGAATGGAGTGTCTAACACTAGGTCCCTTCTGTCTACTATGCTATATGCATGATACAGTATGAAGCTTTAAGAAATAGCCAAATGACATTGACAATACAACGTGAAATGTTCAGCCTTAGGTATATAAAAATTAAAAAAATGCACGCAATACGACGCCGTCTCAAGATTTCTTAAGTATTATAATATTCGTTTTTCTTTTTACTTATTAAGATTAATAGATAAAAAAAATTAATAAACAAAATAAATATACTTTGTTTTATTGTTTCAAATTCCGTTTCTAAGTTTATTTATTTTGTTTATAAAATTTTTTATGAGATAAAGTACTCATTTAATTTGAGGCCAGTCGTGGCACAGTGGCACAAAGTGTGACTGTAAAACCGACTGGTTGTGGGTTCGCTCCCCACTCGAGGAGATGAAATATTTACTTAAATTTATATTTTCATTTCTTTGCTCTGGTGTCGAGGACAAGCGCGGCGTTGAGTTCTGCCACTCAACACGCAATGCCTTCAGAATTCAGCAGAAAGAGTGGGGAACGGAGTGTCTTAACGCTAGGTTCCTTCTGCCGACCCTGCAGTGTGCGGGATACAGCGTGAAGCTGAAAGTACTCATTTAAAAATAAAAGTCAAATAATTTCATCTTAAAAATAAAACATGTAACTTCTCTATCTTGTGAACGTCAAATATTTTTTGTAAGAAAATAAAGTTAACAAAAGGAACGGAACGAGCAATGTTTTTTTTCAATTCAAGTAAAGTTTATAGCTATTATATTGCATACTTATTACGTGAAATATGTGCGTCTTGAATATAATAAAATGTAGGATTTAGCGCTCATAACCTTCCTCCGTCTTATCATAGCCGTGACTTAATCATCTTTAATTTAAAAATTAAGTTGAGACATACTTGGTTAAATATATTTTGACATATAGTAATTGAATTTTGATACATATTTTAATAACATCTTATAAAAAGATGAATGTCGGCTGCACTCACGGAAAAGATGACTCATCGTCACGTTCCGCCTGAGCCGAGCGTGAAAGCGATAGCACGGAACAAATGATAGAGAGGCACGATCCGGCTTGTGACGCATCTATCTCTCCCATGTATCATACAAGTTGTGAATAAATTGAAATGGCACATTGTTATTTGTAATTATTTTGAATAATCTATAAATAAATAAATCAGCTTCACGCTGTATCCCACAAACAGCAGGGTAGGCAGAAGGAACCTAGTGTTAAGACACTCCGTTCCCCACTTTCTGCCGAATTCTGGAGGCATTGCGTGTTGAGTGGCAGAACTCAACGCCGCGCTTAACCTCGACACCAGAGCGAAGAAATGGAGATATAAATTTAAGTAAATGTTTCATCTCCTCGAGTGGGGATCGAACCGACAACCAGTCGGTTTTGCAGTCATACCTCGTGTCGCTGCGCCACGACTGGCGTCTGGCAATCTAAGTAAAAAATATTTGAATTATCTAGTGTAAATAAATGTAATTAACGGAAAGGGTTACAAGTTCGTGGCGCCATAGAGATTTGCTGTAAGTGCAAGGGTTATAGATTCGATTTCCACTTGTAGGAATGAGTTGTTTTTATTATCATCGATCTTGTAACACTTTTGTTCTTTGAGTTCCGGTCAACACGCATTGTCTCGATAGTTGAGCAGATAGTGGAGAACGATTATCTTTAAGCTATTTAATTTTAAGTTATTTATCTAAATAAATAACTTAAAACTAAATAGCTTAAAGATACTTTATCTAAAATGAGTATTTAGTAAAAATTACAAATATGTGTAATATATAACAGTGACCAATTAATTAATTGATTGGAACAGAAACTGATGATTTAACTATAATTCAAAGTATTTTAGGTCTCCATGTCTCAATCAAAACTTCTCCTACTATGCTATAAGCACTATTAGCAGAATACAACGTGAAGCTAAAAATAATTAGTAATATAAAAACAAAATAATATCATTATCACCCAGTGTACCACAAGCGTAACGCCGTTTATGATATCTCCGTAAATTTCCGCGTTTCAAAGGTTTTTGATGGTTATGACTTAATTAAACACGTAAAGCTTATATAGAGACACTCTTAAACTTACTGAAATAGAAAACTTGGAGTGTCTTGTTTATGTTTTTTGTTTTATTATCAAATTTCAAACTTAGCCAGTAACAAAAGGTCTTGTCATAAGCACCTGTATCATACGCTTTTCTCTTTAATGATAGGTATTCTAAGACATTGATCGAAGAAACAGTAATAAATTGGTTTTTTTTTTCATCTTGACGCTATATTCCGCATACAGCAGGGTAGGCAAAGAGGTCTTAATGTTAAGACACTTTCGTTCTCCACTTTCGAATTCTTGAGGCATTGCTTGTTGAGTGGGAGGAAATAGATATTTTTAAACATGTTTGTTAGTATTATTCCACACTTAAAAAAGTAAACTAAACTAAAAAAGAAAACGTATGAAAACGTATCCCGCTACGTTAATATTTTTATATGTTTACTTAATAAGTATTTAGGAAATAAATATATTAAATATTTCGTTCTGCCGAGTGTGAATTGAACCCACAACCGTCACGTTTACACGCTTGTACCCCTGCTCCACAATGTCCTCATGACGGATGGGCTATTAGTATTTATTAATGTTTATAAATACTAATATCCCGTCCGCGTAATCTCGGAAACGGTTGAAATTATTTCGACAGGACTTACTCGTCAAAAAGCTGACGCAACTGCCTATTTAGACTATTTGTAAATAAACTTTCTATAGATATTATTCAAAAGGCAATGTTTTTGTATTCTTGCCTATTACAATAGACTTATTCAAAGGAAGACCACGGTTGATCTTTGAGGACACAATATCGATGATAATAGAAGTAGGCCACGTAAGAAAAAAGAGCACCCCCCGGATGGTATGTATGAAGTAGGTGATGACAGTGACATAGGTATGCAGAAACCGCAGCGTTTGATTCTTGATACTAAGTAATCTTCGCTAACCAAGTCAATGAATGATTTTTTTTACTTAGAAAAATGTGTGAAATGGAAAAAAGTGTATCGTGTAAAGCGATTTACTCCAGTTCTTTTATATATTTTCCAACCTTTTAAGGAATTAATTGGTTGGAATTTCACTTTGTTCAAGTTCTTGTTGTTTTTTTTTGTATAGTAATAGTGTTTGTGACTTATCGATGTCGATGTTCTGTGTATTTTTAAGCAATATTTTTTAGTTATAATAATATGGAATGTAATATTTTGAAGTCAATCGTAGCTCAGTGGCACAAGCGTCTGGCTGTAAACGCGACAGATTGTGGGTTCGAGTACTACTCAAAAAAATGAAATATTTAATATTTATTTCTCCGCTTTTTCGATATTTCATGGAAATTCTTCTTATTGTTGTATTGTAAAAAGTGTAGTTTCAAGTTTACATTCAGAAATATTTTAACATAAATTATTAAGTTACTTAGCATATTTTAGTGTCTGTAAGTGAAGTAAAAATATTTACAATGACCGCCTTTATGCTATACGCAGATTAAAAAAGAAGTCTTTTATTATACAAATAGAGGTCAGCCGTGGCGTAGGGTCACAAGCATGTGACTGTAAACGTTACAGGTTGTGGGTTCGATTAGCACCCTAGGAAATTAAATATTTATGATCTTCATTTCCTCGCAATGGAAACGAGGCAAGAGGCGTTGAGTTATGCCACTCAACACGCAATGCTTCCAGAATTTTGTGGAAAGTGGGTTACCGTAGTCTTATTGGGAACGGAATGTTATAACATAAAGTATTTAGGTTCCCTCAAAAATATAAGTAGGACATAGTGTTATGTTACTACTGACTACATATTTATTCAGTCACCAAATGAAAATAACTCAGAATTGTCTGTTGTGTGTTGATATATGAAAAGCTGCTATATGAAAAGAAAATATTACAAAATATATATATATAATATTACTATCGACTTTAACCAATCACTAAGTTGTAATCCGATTACGATAGTAGGCTGCATTTCAAGGTATTTTTAAGGTTTAGCCTTTGTATTGTTAGCTTTTTGTGTTTGTTGCTTTTTTACTTGAATGATTCCCTTTTTATTTTTAAAATATTAACTATAGTTTAATTTATTAAATATACACAAAGCGTGACGCCGTCGTTGCGTAGATGGCACAAGCTTGCGATTGTAAATGCGACGGTTGTGGATTCAATTCCGACTATAAGAAATTATTTTTTTATATTTTCATTTTCTTGCTCTGGTAACAAGGGAAAGGGCGGCGTTGAGTTCTGCCACTTAACACGCAATGCCTGGAGAATTTAGCGGAAAGTGTCGTATTGGGGAAGTGCTTTAACACTAGGTTCTGAGGTTCTGTTTGCGTACGTTGCTATGTCGAGGAAGCTAAAAAAAAAAGAGAAAGAAACTAGTGTTAAGATACTCCACTCACCACTTTCTACACATTTCAACAAATGCCTCTACATTTTGTGCTAGATACCGGTACTTAACTTCGCGCGATGTATAACCATGAAAATGAAAATATTTTCGGTATCGTTACCTAACAGCTTTAAAAAAAAATTATTATCTATATAAACGTTTTTTTTTAGAATCTGAAACTAAAAACTAAACTTAAGTCACATTATAAAATCAAAGAATACAAATAGCGATGTCCTCTGAAGTCCTCTTAACCAAACGAAGAAATGAAAAAAAATCTTTCCCAAGTGAGAATTGAACCTGCAACCGTTGTCGTATCCACTATCAGTCGCTGTGTCGCTGTCCAATGACGTACTCAGTGTTTAATTAAAGCTAATAATATGATTAATAACTTTTTATAGAGGAAACTAAAATTATTGAAGCGTTCGATTTCTTTGATGTCGAAGAAGAAACATTTTTTTGCTATTTCTGTAATTAAAGTAACTAATAAGGTCCTTTTAAAAATATTTATGACATAATCCATTTTGATTATATTAAAGATAGTATAATAGGATTTAATTATATTTATAAGCTTTTTTTCTATGGTTTCATTAAATTTTATATTATATAAAAAACTAAAAACTAAACTAAACTAACTTCATGCTTTATCCCTAGCGGGGTAGTCAGAGAGAACGGAGCGCCAAACGCTACGGTCTCTACATACCTCTTTCGCCTCGTTCACTGTCATCATCCTCTTCATACATGCCCTCCGGGGGGTCCTCATGCTTTTTACGTGACCTTCCTCCAGTATCTTTGATACTGTGTTTTCGAAGGTCAACCGAGGTCTCCCCCTACCTCTCTTACCGCTCACTTTTCCATCATAAATCTTCTTTGCCATTCTTTCATCACTCATTCGTTCGACGTGCCCAAACCAGCTGAGCACGTTCTTCTTCATTCTCACCGTGACATCCTCGCTAGTACCTGCCATTCTGTGTACCTCTTCATTGCGGATTCGATCAGCTAAGCTGACTCCGCATATCCTGCGAAGAGATCGCATCTCCACAGCATTCATCTTTCTTTCATTCTTCTTCTGTAATACCCACGTTTCGCCGCCGTATCACAGAGTCGGTACCAACACTCCATTGTGTACGGCCAAACGAGCAGCTGTGCTGACGTTTCGCCGTCTCATCAATGCAGCTAAGGCTCCGTTAACCTTGTTACCGGCAGCAATACGCCTTTCCACATCCATCTCGTATCTTCCATCTCTACTGAACATACTTCCCAAGTATACCACTTCATTCACTTGTTCTAATATCTTACCATTTACACTGATCTTGCATTCCGTCCTTTCTTTCAAAAAATAACATAAATAATATAAAAACACACATAACTGAATAATAACTATACATAGATATATATATAAAATGTTCTGTTATTAAGGGACTGACAGATAATGGAAAGGTGAAACTACTGGATTTAGATGGTTTGGAATGTAGGTGGGTTAGTGTTGGGGAGCACAAAGAGAACATTTCTTCTAAATTCATACAGCAACAAGAAAAAAATGGAAATTTCTATTTTACTTCTTAAAGTTCAAGCAAACTATAAATCTATTTTGTAGCCTCTTGCTGTATCCCGCACATTATAGTGTTGCCCATATATATATTACAGTCAGATGCAGTCCCACTGCACGACGACCTTTATGCGTAAATAGATAATTAAATCAAAAAATTGTATACATCTTATTATAACCATGGACTTTTCAAGAAAATAAAGCGAAAGATAAAAAAAGTTTAGCTTGTCTCGCTTCGCTTGAAACGTCAAAGGCATTTTTATAACAAAATATCAGATTTCCTCTAGAACAAGTACTAAGTTTGTAACGATAATTAGTAAGTTATAATTACTCTTAAAGTTTAAGTGTTTCCAACAAGTTTGAGATTCAGATCGCCGGAAGGCAAATTTTATAAATGGACTATAAAGATCGTTCTTTTTTTGAGTTTTTTGTTTTTCTTATAAAACATCGCTTTTACCTGAAGCCATATGTGGTACGGGGCATAAGCATGTGACTGTAAGACCAACCGGTCATGTGTTTTATTCCCACTGGAGAAATTAAATATTTAATATTTTCATTTTCTGGCTCTGGCATTGAGGCGAAGCGCGGCGTTGTTAAATTATTATACAAATTCCCTTTTTATACTAATTACTAAGAACAAGAAAATGAAAGATTCTTCAAAAATGTTGACTTTGTATAATAGATTGTGCGCAAACAGTTACTGTGGATAAATTTATTGTATAGTACGCTCAACGCCTCGTGGCCACGAAGACGGACTTTCGGAACTTTTGTGCATTGTTCACTAGTAAAGAAAAACTCAAAACTAACAAAAATCGCAAATTCAAATCTGCGCAACAGTATAACTAATTTCACTACGGCCACAACTCGTAGGCCGTACTGTACTTTGTATATTTTCATTTTCATAGCGAGATTAATTTTAACCGGGATGATTAATGATGGTTAGAGCGGTCTAGACTTAGGTCTTTTTAGACATTTTTTACGGGGTCCTTAAAATATAAATAAGACCATCATTATAGCTCAGTGGAATAGAGAATAATTGTAAACGCGATTGTTATGTGTTCGATTCCCATTCGAAAAAAAAACTTTTATTTCCGCTTTCTGATCTGGACAAAAACGGTGTGTTTTAACACTTAATTAGCCATACCATACCAAAATTTAGATTTTACTATTGTAGCAAAAACTTGACGACATTATATCTTTTATAGCTTTTATATAGGAAGATTAACAATGGAAGCTTGTATCACTAAGTTTTTTTAGTGTACCTACTTTTGTGTCATTTGCTATCGTCGTTAACACCTTAAATAATGTTCTTTTGCAGCTTCACGTTTTACCCAAAATCTAAGGAGCAAGATTTTCTCTAAGGAGCAGTATAAGAAGGATACAAAGCTAACCCGATCCTCTGCACTACTCAGATTCGAGATATTACAAGTATAGTGGCGGAACTGAACGCCGTGTTTGAAATCTGTAGCTTACCTACAAATTCTACAGGATCCCAAAGATGACACGAATAACAGACGCATATACCGATATCTCAACTTTAGCTTAAATTAGCGCACATCGATCTCGTCTCGTTCGTAGTGGTGACAGAATGAAAAATTATCGCGACCCAATTCCTAACCATTAACGATGTAGAGAATATCGATGTGCCTTCATATTGTAATTATATTATGCATACGCTTTTATGGGCAGTAGTTTAATTAGAGTTTTATATGCTATAACAGTTTTTATAGTACGTATACCTTTACGGGTACTTGAGAAAAAGCATCTCAATAGACAGACAGACAGACAAACAGACGGACAGAAAGATGGACAAGCAGACAGGCTGACGAACAGACAGACAAGGGAGTGGTGGTGGTGGTATAAGCGTTCTGTTTTTTCTTTCGAGCCACGGAAGGAACACAATAGTATCTTGTAAATTAAGTTGTTTCCAATGTGATGAAACAAAGATATGAAAGTGGTTGGCAAGTTGTTTAAAAAATGTAAAAACAATAATATTGCTAATTGTATTCAGTTTGACAAAAAAAAATTAAACCTATATTTCTATATACGTATACAAAAATCTTCCGACACTGAGTGACAGTCAATGTACAGATAAGACTACTGGACTCTGGAATTTACATTGAACATGTACGAGTAGGTAGGGTTTTTTAATGGAAAAGACAAGGCAAACGAGCGTACGGGTCACCTGGTGGTAAGTGATCACCGCCGCCCACGACGCCGTGCTACACCAGAGAAGCTACAGGTGCGTTACTGGCCTTTAAGATGGAGATCGATGCCCTTTTTGAAAGTACCCATGTGATATCGACCTGGCAATACTCCCGCAGGTAAGCCATTCCACAGTTCCGTGGTCAGTGGAAGGAAGTTCCTACGAAAAGGTTAGGGAGTGCACTCGAAGTATTTTCCGAAATTCCTACGGGAACGAAAAAATCACAATTTTCTATTTAACATTTAAAATTCCACGCAACAAAATTGCAACGGCTTGTTAAATAATATATATTTTTGACAGTTTTAATATCTTAAAAGTTTTATTATTAAATATTTTTCCCAACTTATTTTTCAACATAATTATGTATCAATACTAATGATAATGCTTATCTTTAATCTTATCTTGTCAAGTGAGCCTCATCCAGTGTACCGTGAGATGGGGTGTGTGTAAAATTCAATTTCCTTAGGGCGTGTTTAATTAAAGACACCGACGCGTTAGATTAATGTGCTATATTGAATTGTACGCTATAGTTAAGTTTAAGAGAAAACGTGATGGATGTGGGTTCAAATACGGTGTATGTGAAATTATATATATTACAAGTGTCCTATAATAAGCGCGACGGTTGTGGGCTCGCATCTCACTCAGGGGAATGAATAATTTGAATTATTCATTTCTTTATTTGGTAGACAAAACGCGGCGTTGAGTCTATTTTTATATACATTTAGTTTTAAAATAGCGAGGAAAGAAAAATAATTAATTATCTAGAGAAAAATTCAATATATATACATTTCTGAGGCCATTTGTAATATATATCTATCACAAATGGCCCCAGAAATGTATGTATATATAGTAAATGTAAGTGGTCGTTTATTTGATATCTTCAAATCAAGTTTGACTCTCTATAATAAAGAGTGGGGTAAAGATGTACAAAAAGTGCGATGAGGCAATTTTCCTGAACGGAGCACAAAAAGTATTCAATGTGCTTAAGTTATAAGGAGCGTATAGGTTTAAGCGCGATTTATTTTATTTAATTTAATATATTATGTAGATATGAATAAAAATAATTTATATATTTTTTGGCCTTGGTGGCGCAACGACGCAGTGTCTGGCTAAACGGCTATAGAACCAATTGCCATATTCTGGGAAAGGAATTTTTCATTTTCTAATTCTGCTAAGTAGAGAAGTAGAGGAGTTGAGTTTCACCACTCAATATATAATACATTTACTTTAAAAAAAGATATGGCCGTTTATATCGCAAAAAACGCGTATTTCGACACTATAAAGGAAATCGAAATTAATAGAATACTTCCGGATGACCTAGAATTATGAAATTTGGCAGCTACATCAGCTTAGCATGTTGGATTTTTACAAATTTTCGAAAATAGAAATAGAATAGAAATTGAATCCATAACCATCATATTTACAGTCAGATGCTATCCAGTACGCCACGACAATCCTAACTAAAAATATATATTTTTATTAGTAAACATATTTTTATACGAGCTCTTATAACTTAAACCGCGCTTTAATGTTTCACAATTTGAAGTAAATGAAAGAATGAAAAATGAGCCGCAGTTACTTAGATATGTTCTATTAAAATAATTGCACAGATGTTTTACGAAGGAACGTTTCTTCTTTACGGTGTTTAACAGAATTGTTTATATCGGCACACAACAGCGCGGCGTAGAACGCTGAAATTCAGTATGTATGAGTCCTCGAGGTTTGTGTAACTAAGAGGGGATTTTTCTAAACTCCTACAGGAACGGGGCAGAAAAGATTTGACGTTTTGTAATTCAAGTAAACGAAATTGCTACAATTTGATTGTTTTGCAACTTAAGACTGTTTTAGTTAGTTTAGTTAGTATTAAGACATCCCGTTCGTAATTTTCCGCCGAATTTTCGAGTTATTGTATGCTAAGTGGCGGAACTCAACGCCGTGCTTGTTGCCTTGGTATCAGAGCAATAAAATGAAAATATTAAGAAATAATAATTCATTCACACAGGGATTAAAATTTTATTATTAAAATTTATATGAGTAACTTTTGTATACTGGTGGATCTGCTCGCGGCTTCCCGCTTAAACTACTGAATTATTTACTTAATACACTGAATTACTATCCCGTTTTTTTAAAGTGAAAATTATTAAAATCTTAGGTTGCATTTTCGTAGTTCCCATAAGGATATTGAATTGTTTTAAAAAAAGTATACTTACAATAAAATCATAATTCATCGATATTAAATGTTATTGGTGGCATTTAACATTCTTGTAGTACTCAGTCGGTCTGTTTGTGCATTTGATCACTCTTATCTCAGAAACAGCGAAACCGATTTAAGTGCACATTTTGCACTATCTAAAAGTCTACTTACGTTTAGCACTGAGTTTAATCAACACAACTTAAATGTACATAGAGTGATAGCACAAATGCTGCTAATATATATATATATATATATATATATATATATATATATATATATATATATATATATATGTATAAGTTTAACCATTTGTGCTATCACTCTATGTACATTAATGTAATACTCTATGTACACTCAATATAAAAGAATAAAGGAACGTATGGGAAGCGTGACTGTTAGAAATAAAATATGCCGTCGACAAGGGGGTAGGAGTAAATATACCAAATACGAATACTTCTTATAAAATATATAAATTCTATTAAGTGTATGTTATTATAAATAAATAATTTACGATATTGAAACATATAAATAACATATTAAATAAACTATAAATATAAATAATAGTTCTCTACAGTATTTTGATTTTAACTACTCAAACGTAAAGGCTAATCTCAAAAGAACACAGTGTACACCACCTGTCAGATTTTTTAATGAAAAATTTCAAAATTTCTACAGGAATGGGATTATGACCCATAAGATGGCAACAAGTCATCGATCAAAACGGCACATAGATATTATAAATAAATAAAAAAAATATACCTAAAAAATATTTTCCTTTGTATGAATAATACGAAAATACTTTTGCCTTTACTTAACATTAACAATTTGAATTATGTAATTTAGCTTCACTTGCGAGTAATCGACGTAATTTGATTATATCAGATTTATATTTTTAATATTATACTAAAACTTCTTTATAATCTATGATGAAAACTATCCTATAAGTTGTTTTCAGCTTTATACTATTACCATGTCATAATTCATTCACTTCCATGTAGTTATCGTTATTTTTAATAATTTGTCATTTTTTGTTTTTAATTTTTTTAAGGAAACTATAATGAAAACCGGGATGAAACCGAAAAGGCTATCACCATGCAAAAATTCATCAATTTCTGTTTAGCAGTTTTTGCGTGTTTGGAGAACAAGCAAACAGACAGACAGACAAGAATTCTGCTGAGTCACTTTTAGTTTCTATAATCGAAATGTAAACCGACTCAATTTTTTTTATATCTATCAAGTACAGAATCGACTTTTTAATCCTTTTACTATATATAGAGATATATATCTAAAGTAGGCCTGCGTCTTACTATGAAAGCGACAACAACAAACGAATTCGAACGTAGAGTCTGCCTGCCGAACGTAGAATTTTGACAGTAGGTTCTTTCCGTGTTTCCTGTCATAAAGGAGATGTAGCGTAAAACTTGTCTTTGCTTAAGATATAAATCTTTTTTCTATTATTTATTTACATAAAGAATCATTTCTTTGGTAGAAGACCAGACGAATCAAAGTGTAATCATAACATTTGTACCGATAACCATCGCTCGACAAGCACACCAAATTTGTATAATTTTGGATAAGTCAAAAGGCCCTAGCTAAATATTATTAAAAGTATTTCCATGTAAATTCGTCTGAGAAAGATCTGGAATACTGGGATGATTGTAATTAAATTATTCTTACTTTGATTGTGTGCAGAGTTAATATTAGACGTACAGACAGTAGTGTCAATTTTTATTACATTTTGGAACAATGTTAATATTATCTTTTAATATACTTTATAAGATCTAAGAGATTTTTTATTATACGATTTTTTTCATGAAATTAGGGTACTATTTTTTTATCTTATAAATTTCCTAGGAATGTAACTTTAATAGTTTTAATTTTACGTTATGTTACGCATTTAGCAGAGAAGGCAAAGGCAACCTTGTGAAAAAGTATATGATAGACAGTAAACGCGATAGTGGTAATTCCAATCCATTATCGTACCAACAATGATGTTTAAATTTTTATCGCCTCGATCTGGTAGATTGAGCATGGAGTTAAGCACCGGCGCTCAACACTAAATGTCTGGAAAAGCGAAATGTGGAGAAAGGAAAGTCTTAACACTAGGTGACTGACTACTCCCAATGGAGATCGAATCTGGAACCATCGCGCTTACAGTCAGACGGTGTTTTTACATGATTAAAAAAAATATTAATGTTGAAAATAAAATAGTATTTTCGGTAAATTTATAGAATAAAATGTGAAATTCATTTAACCGAAATAAGAAACTAAGTGTGACATTTCATTTGTGCACATTATTGAATCGGAGTTATTGGACTATTGGCTATCCGTACCGAGTGTAATGGAGAGTTCTAAACGTGGATTTCTGTACTTCTTGGAATTATACGTTGTATCATTCACATGGCGAGGTAAGCGGACGGAGCCCATTCGCTATTATATGAACAGCAATATCGTGTGTTGAGTGGCAAAACTCAACGCCGTGCTTTCTTTTGAATTTTGTCAGAAAGTGCCAGAGCTCTTAAAAGGTTACCAAAACGCGTGGTTTTAAATCCTAATCCAATATTTTACCTTTCTATGTGTGAAAAAACGTCTGACGTGATAATTTAACTTTTTTTAATTACATTATTATAAAGTAAATTATGTTATGTCTGTAGGATCTATAAAATCTCTCTTATTTAAATAATTATTTAGTCATTCAGTAGCGCTTCAGTTACCTAGTCTTAATTAATCAAATAATTCACAACAAATATTTTTTTAATTTTCATATAAAATCTTATTACTTATGCTAGATGTCCTTGATTATTATTTAATATTTGATAAATTCCAATTATCATTTTTAATTACAATAACGACTCCTTCGCTTTTTAGTTCTGTAGGGAGCGGCAGGTGGGTGGACTGTGGACCGCGTAAATTTCATTAAAGCCCAGCTTTTGAAATTATATTGAGATACGAGTATAGTTGGGAAAGTTTTTAAAATTAAAATATTTTCTTTTCTTTTGACAAAAGCTTTAATCTACTTTTAATCTGGTTACCATGTTTTTTTTAATTTGAACGAAATTTATGAACAAAGCGATATATCAGTATATCGGAAGGTGAAGAATAGAGTGACTTAACTCTAGGTTCTCTCTACCTCCCATGCTATATACCGAAGCAGCATTAACGCGTAAGATCAATTGAGATCATATAAATAAAGAAAAACTTCTAAAATAAGGGGAAACGAGAAAGGGGTAGATATATTTGTGATCCTAAACGCGATAGTTGTGAGTTTGATACTGTAGTAATGTAATATTATCATTTCAATTCTCTAGCAAGACAAAGTCTGGCGTTTAGTTTCACAATTCAACACACTATGTCTTAAATTTTAGAGGAATGCAAAGAATGGACAATTTGGACACTAAATTATCTCTAAGATTTACAAAAGGAGCAATTTCAAGCAATAATAATAATAACTTATATATATTTAAGTCAAGAAAAGAAATCCCACTTAACGAATAACATAGTTAAAACAATTTAAATTAGAAAAGGCTACGAACTAGAGTGTGCTCTTAATTAATTAATTGATCTAAATTAGATTACACGGTTCCGTAGCTCTTCCGTAGAATATCCGACAAAGGGGACGGGACCCTAAATTAATTATTTCAAATGCGTTTTGTCTTACTTTTACTAAAGTTTTAACATTTAAAGCTGTAAGGTATTTGTGCACACTGGCGTTTATAACGCTTGTAAGCATATCTTATGGAAGTATGTAAAAAATAAAAATGAGTTATGATGCTAGTTATGAATTATTAAAATATTTTTACAAATCTGTACCGTCCATGGTTTTAAGAAGTGTGGGTTTTGAATCCTGATACTTTTAAAATCTTTAGACGTCCGTCCTTCCGTTAAGACTATTTATCGTAAAATTGCGTGGATGTTTCAAGCTGAAATTAATACCAAATATTTAGGGCAATGATTCCTTGAAGCACAGTAAAAATAAGCTTCTAAGTTAACGCAATCAAAAGATGGGTTTTGCTACATTTTGTATGAAATTTGCTGCCCAATCAAAAACTAAAGGGTCCTTCCCGTGAACCTACAGTTACAAAATTTAGCACGAAGTGAAAAACACAAATAAAGAAAAATCATAAAAGTGAAAATTTATAGGTATTTCATAGAAAACAACACTATAAATAATATTAAAGAAAGTCTAAGTCAAAGTTAAAATTTGGATTTTTTGGTATTTTAATAGTTCTAAGTGGAAAATAACATTTTAAAATGAAAAGAGTGACTTATTTGTCGCTAAGTGTAATCGTATTGAGATGAGACTATCATCATTTTGTGTTGGATAGGGGAGATGATTTAACTAGTAGTAGTAGTAGTAGTAGTAGTGCTAGTGCATGTGAAACACAGTAAAGTTTTATTTTATTTAGGATTAAAAAATTGGAACCAAAACGTATTTTAAATGTGTTTTTAGCTTTACATTTTATACCGCCAATAGCAGAGTAGGCACAAGGACCTGGGAACCTGGTGTAGGAACACTGCATTTTAAGACACTTCGATTTTCCATTTTCTGCCGAATTTTTGTGGCGTGGTGTGTTGCAAGGTGGAACTTAACGCTGCGCCTTGCCTCGTTACCCTAACTAGTAAATGAACATATTAAATATTTCAATCCCCAATTGGGAATTAAACCCACAAATTTCGTTTACATTCGCAAGTTTGTGCCACTGCGCCACGACGGCCTCAAAAAATTATGTCGCCAAGTAAAATAGAAAACTAGCGATTAAAAAACGCGCGTTTAATACACTACTTGTATTTCAATACGATACCTGCGACAAAATGGTCGTCGATCTGCTTAAGAGTTTCCTCTCTTTATTAATTAGTCAGTCATTAAACTTTTGAATTGTTACGTTAGGAAAATTTGGGTTGATTTTATATAGAAAATGTTCTCTTAATTATATAAGTAATTCGTCCTAGTTTTATATCTTCCGCAGTTATGGAGAACAGGGAACGGACGAAAATCTTATGTTTAGACACTACCCTATTTGTTTTTTAAATAGCATTTTAGGTAGGCAAATTCAGCGAGAAAATGTATATTTTAACATTTTT
>JAATLQ010022153.1:1780-12165 GCA_013421005.1 Heliconius erato x Heliconius himera
AATATTTTCTAAACTGCTAAAAATATTTATATAAACGTATAATATTGGATTTTGAATTGAGGGAAGAAATGAAACAAAAAAAATATTTTTAATTAACTGCATATTTAATTTGATTATAGTTTTACAATAGAGAATGTCATTCAAGAAAATGCGTGATTCATAGATAGATCATATTATTTATATGATTGCTATACATTTTATTCAATTTCTACCAATATTTGGCTTTACGAATTCAAAAAAGGTTTATTGGTAAAATTTTCTGTCTTACCCGAGCAAAGTAAAAGAAAGAAAGTACTATCTAAAAACTGTCAATGAAAGTATATAGCAATATTTTTAATAATTATTAATAGTATATAAATATTTTGACGTTTATATGCTTAAATATTTGTAAGTCAAATCATGCAAAAACATAAAACGATATGGAATGAAAAATGGCTTATCCTTTTTGTCTTGGTAAATATCTCGCATTAGGCGGGGTAGATAAAGAGAATCCGAGATATGACATGTATATATGACTGTGTGATGCTTTTATTTTTTAATATATTTTTTTTACTTTCACTTTTTTCGCGGATAAGCAGTGAGATTCAAATGTCATGACACTCCATTCTGTTCGTATTTTCCGAATTCGAATCGCTGCCTTTTGAGCGGCCGATATTTGTGCCAACAAGTACTAGCGCGGTAAATAAAAATATTTTAAGTATATCATTCCCTCGAATGAGGATCGAACCAACTATCTTTGGGATTTTAGTTAAACGCTTTTGCATTGCGGCACAATATATACATATAATCAGGAAACCCTGTTATTAAACTAATAAAGACATTAAACACAAACAACTAAAACTTAAGTGTAGAGAAAATCAGTGGCAGTAATCACTTAATAATGTTAAGGATGTCAACAATTTCCTTTGTCTGTTTGTCTGTCCAAACATTTTTTTTGCGAGATTTCAAGATTTCTCCGAACAAGATGCATTTAGTTAGTTTTAATTTTAAAAATATTTGGGGCAGTCGCATAGTCTTTGATTGTAAATGACGACGGTTCTAGATTCGATTCCGACTCGAGATAATTGTATGATAATTGAATAATTGTATTTCCTCGCACTGGTGACAAGGCAAAGCGCGTTGTTGTCCGTCACTCAACAATGCCTCGAAAATTGGGCGAAAATTGAGGAACGGAGCGTTTCAACGCTAGGTTCCCTCTGCCTACCCTCCTAAATACCCGGGATACACAGTGAACTGAAAAAAAACTTAAACCGTAACATTCAAAAATGTAAATAACCATTTTCTTTTGATTGTTCTAACAAATATATCCTTTTTTTCCTAGCATCAGAATGGCCGGTCGTAAATAAGCCGTTGAAAGTGATACAGACCAAAGAGAACAAATTGTCGAACAGATTTTTCCCCTACGACGACATCGAAACGGAATGCCAGCTGACGATTGATGATGACATCGTCATGTTGACGCCCGATGAGTTGGAATTTGGGTGAGTCCGTGTCATTTTTAATTAATCTTTGCCAATACTGCTGTATTGTTGTGTGATTTCGTTTTGAAATTGCTTTTTTTTTCGTTCCTTATAGGTACTATTGTCTAGTAGTATATTTGTGTTTGTGTATGTGTGTGCGTTGTGCATAGATTTGTGGAGGCCGTCGTGGTGCAGTGGGAGAGTGTTTGATTGCGGTTGTGGATTAGTTTCCCATTTGGGGATATGATTATGTTTAAATTATTTTTATGTTTCTGTGCTGATGGGCCAAATGAAGTAAATTAACACTGCCTACCCTTAAGATCGTTAATATCGTCCTGTTGAACAACAATCATCAATTATCAAAATAAGTACAATAGTTGATTGCCTAAAGGCTCTACAATGTTCGAAATATAAAAAAAAACTATATAAATCAATTTATCTTAACATTATAAAATTTATGTCTAAACAAACTTCTCAAAAATTTTATCTTAGTTTTGAAGTTTTAATTGTTTACTACACTTTTATCATTAAACTCGAAATTAATTTGAAAAATATAGTTTTTTTTTCATAAAAATAAGATAGTTATTACGCTGTCATGGTCTAAAATGTTTTATCTATAGCATTATTATTAACTCAAAGAGTGTGTCTTTGGTTGTTTGCACTAATATCAGGAACTACTGGGTCCATTTATCAATAATTAACGACGTTGAGTTCTGCTACTCAACACACAATGCCTCCAGAATTAGGCGGAAAGTGCGAAAAGAATTATCATAATAGGTTTTCAGGTTCCCTCTGTTTATCCTGCTATGTGCGGGATATAGCGTGAAGCTAAAGATAAAAAAGTCATTCTGTATATTTCTACAGATTCGTTGTACAAAAATGTTTTTTTATACGTGAAATGTATTATGGTAGAAAAAATTGAAACGGAGTGTTATCTGTCTAAATATTTACTATTTATTAACTGGATCATTAATTTATGGATGCACGCTTACACGTGAAAAAGTTGGGAGAGAATGCTCTTTAACGTTTTATTAATATGTGCAATATATTATGTTCTTAATTTTTTTTTGTAATTATGTGCAATAAAGTATATGTAAATAAAATAAATAAAAAAATACTTATAATTGTTGTAACTGTATGGGGAATTAAATTGAGAAATTACAAAATCACAAGCGTTGTAATATTGCTAATTAGACAGACTGCGTGATATGACTTTGATAGCTCGCTCCGTAAGTATATAAAATAATTATTAATTAATATTCATATGTTTTATCCTTTTATTATTATGAATTATCCTTATATGAGTGTCAACACACTCCGTCTTACATTTTACGGCAATTTTAGATACATTGAGTGTTTACTTGCGGAACTCAACACCGCTTATTGGCTAAACCAGACCAGTAAAAGTAAAAGATGTTTAAATATAAAAACACCCTCAATAATTTTTGTCTTCTTAGTTTTATATTTGTGTAAATTTTCTATATTATGAAAACTTTAAACTTTGTGCATGTTACAATTGTAGGTACTAAAATTTCCTTTACAGTTTTGTAATTAGCTGAAACTTTGTAAGTAGTTCTTGACTTACCCTCTGTCTACCGTCTACCTTTACACTTAAGTTTAAGTACGTATGTAACGTGGAGATGTCTGTTTGTCTAAAGCTCTGAATGCCTAAAGATATATGCCTATGTCACATTCGTAGGGACATGTATCAAAATAGTCGCAAAGTTAACTTACGGTTCGCTGAATGCATTGGTTGTGAATTCAAATACCGGTTAGAAAACTCCTTAAATTATACTTGAGTCGTTTATATTTATAATTTAATAAATTTTATATAATTAATTAGTAAATTTAATCAAATCAGCTTCACGCTGTATCCCGCATACTGCAGGGTAGGCAGAGGGAAATTAGTGTTAAGACACTCCGTTCCCCACTTTCTGCTGAAATTTGGAGGCAATGCGTGTTAAGGAGCAGAACTCAACGCCGCGCTTTGCCTCGACACCAGATCAAAGAAATGGAAATATAAATTTAAGTAAATATTTCATCTCCTCAAGTGGGGATCAAACCCGCAACCAGTCGGTTTTACAGTCACATTTCGTGTCGCTGCGCCACGATTGGCCTCAACAGCCACAGTAGCTTCTCAGCTGAAATTCAGTAACAGTTTGTACGTAAAAAAAGTGTTTTTTTCGAAAAAACAACTCAAAAAAGTAAAAGAAAAAAAAGAACAATTTACAAAATCACAATATCTTTATTAGAATTTAGGGGTTACACGATACACTAATTACACAGTCCAACGTTCTGATGAACCGCTTAATATCCTTTAATTTATATACGTATCTCATATTATTAATTGGTTTCTATCTCGCAATTATACTTTGTTACAGACGTTATAAATCACGAGAGAAATTTACTTGTGGTTAGGTTTTTGTGAAATGTTCTGGAATGTATAGTAAAATAAGTTAGATTTCTGAACGCAATTGTTGTCTATTCGAATTCTATTTGGGGAATATATTGTGCTTATGATATAGCAGTTTCAATTTTTTTTTAAGAGTGCGGCGTTGGGTACCGCAACCCAATACGAAATAACTATAATTGAGCATAATTTAGTAAATCATTGTTTTTTTTTTCTGGTAAAATGCTGAAAATTGTAAATATAAAAAAAAATCAATCCTAGTCGTATTTGATTATAGAATTAAATCGTAAATTTTAAATAGCCCGTACCGTTCTGTAGAAGTAGTTAAAAAAGGTAATGAAAAATAAAAATATGTATTTAGTTAAATGTCTGCCAGTCACGCTATAACTGTTAAACTGAGTAAAATTATTGCTAGAAATTATTGATATATATGCGTATTAGATTATTGATTTGAAATGTGCTGAGAAATGATGACTGTTCTTATAGGTTAATTTTCATATAAAAAATAAAAAACTCGGCCATTTCAGCCTGTCTGCCACATTGTATACAGAATTACGTAGGTAACCATTACTCGGTTTCATCATTTTTCCACACTTATGAAATAAAAAAATATTTTTCTAGAAAATGTATAAAAATTGGACGTAACAAACAGGATTTAATTTGAGGCGCGGGTTCAAATCCCTCTACGTTCAAATTTTTATTTGTTTTCTGATGTAACCATTGCAAGTTAAATAAAAATTTGTAAAAATTGATAACTTCTTTTAATTTAAATCTTTATCTCTTAGATTTCGTCTAAGCTCCCTACCTAATTCCGCTATACGGTATGTTCGGGCTACGTGAAATTTTTTATACGCTTGTTACAAGCAAACTTTTCTTGTTAGGGCTTCTGTAGAAAGATTTTTACGAAACTATTATAAAAAATATTATTTCGCGAGAGATGTTGTTATTCACTGAACTATATATTTATTAATTAATAGAGGCCGTGGTGAATGGCAGAAGTGGATTCGATTCTATCTCGGGGCAATGGAATCGAGGCAAAACGGTGAGTTCCTCCACTCAACACGCAATCCTCGAGCGGCAGAGAGTGGAGTAATAGTGTTTTAACACTAGGTTATATATCCTGCTACGTGCGGGAAACAGCTTGAAGCTGA
Source organism: Heliconius erato x Heliconius himera (assembly GCA_013421005.1). Classification (NCBI taxonomy): domain Eukaryota; kingdom Metazoa; phylum Arthropoda; class Insecta; order Lepidoptera; family Nymphalidae; genus Heliconius; species Heliconius erato x Heliconius himera. The sequence goes on from JAATLQ010022153.1 coordinate 6,802, forward strand.
AAAAACAAATTAATTAATGAGGTCATTGTGGCACAGAGGGAGTAGTGTCTGATTATAACCGCTGTAGATGTAGGTGCTATCCGCACTTGAAAGAATAACTTATTCCCACTTACCCGCTCTCATAAAAGAAATTTTATATATTATTTTTTTCAATATGATGTACTAGTATGTATATAATTTTTTTATAAAACCGTGTACATAAAATCGTTTCAAATAATCATTTCGTATGAAAAGTCCAAATAGATTTGTGTCAGTTTGCTCAATTAATACTGTGTTATATGTTTTTCTATTCATTAAAATGTTGTTGTTTCTATAGATTTATTATAACGAACTACGTCATCGTGACACAGTTAGGAGGGTAACTCTAATTACGAACGGTGGTCGTACGTTGAAATGTATTAAGATTTTTTTTCTTTGGATTTTTTTGTGTAAGCCGAGTAGCTGTTTCAATGCAAATGCTTTTGTTTAATAAGACACAGGAATATTTTTTTTTATGCCAGTATACTTATAGACGTTTACCTACTCTAGAAAAAATTTAAAGAGTAACCGTCGTATTTAATTAAGGGCGTATCGCTAAAATGGCGTCAATATGACTAATAATATTTAAATATGTATTTTATTAGTTACTAGCGGTCTGCTCATGGCTTCGCCCGCTTGATTTTCTAATAATATTATTAAAAAAAAATTACATCTATTTTAAAAGTAAAGTTTCAGAAAATTAAAAAAACAGTAGTATAGCAATTTTGGCGAATAACATTCTTTAAAATGGTATAACTTTTTTATTTATAAACCGCTTGAAATAAAATAAACATTAAATGTAATACTATAGGAGAAACTGCAATTACTGCAGTTTTTGAGGTTAGCGTGAGCAAAAGCACAGATAAACAGACAATTTTATTTATATATGGTTATTTTTGGTACCATTAAGTTATTAAATGCCACCAAAAACATTTCTTCGTCCGTGTCCAGACCGGTGCGATTCTTTACGATTTTATTACAAGTTGATTCTATAAATTTTTTTGAAATGTACAAGAGATGAAAAATGAATTGACTAATAACCACATGAAGTTTGTTTTACTATAGGATTCAAGTGTAAACATAGATTGTAACATAAAGTACCTTTTCGAAGAATTTAATTCCAACTTTCATCGTCCAATCTCAAAAAGGTTGTGTTAAAAAATTATAATCAGCAACCGGTTTAAACATTAACTGTTGAATGATTTCTCAAATGTAATATGTCACCAACACATAAAATTTTCACTATAGCACTTATCTGCATTTAATGCGCGTACTCGTGTAAATAATAGTAGTTTTTGTTTTATCCAAATCGGGCCAGGATTTCCAAAGCTATACACGTTGTAAAGATTCACCGGTTTTTTTTAAATTTGTGCTACTTTGCCTTTCGCTGCTTGACGTCACGCTCTGTTATGACTTATGACTGTAATGTTTGATTACGGTGATACGAACTATTTGATTTATTTACTATGAAAAACAATTTAATTTATAGCAAAACCGCGAGAGATAGACGAGCCAAAGTGTGAAGGTATTCGCAAGCGTCGACTCTGCCGACAAGACGCACCACGACGTCGCTTAGCTAATTTTGCTTTCTTTAATGTTTAATATCTCAGTCATTTTTAAAGAGAGCGGTGCAGCGGCACAAAGTGCGACTGTAAAACCGACTGGTTGTGGGTTCAATCCCCACTTGAGGAGATGAAATATCAACTTAAATTTATATTTCCATTTCTTCGTTCCGGTGTCGAGGCAAAGCGCGGCGTTGAGTTCTGCCACTCAACACGCAATACCTCCAGAATTCGGCAGAAAGTGGGGAACGGAGTGTCTTAACATTAGGTTCTCTACCACTAGGTTGCCTACTTTGCTGTGTGCGGGATACAGTGTAAAGCTGATTTATTTATTTATTTTTAAAGATAGGAAAAATAAAACCATTTTTTTACACGAGTTACTTATTTTTTTTAATATGCTGATAACAAAAAACATTGTTCTGACTCATTGGCGCATACGTCTTTTATTACATTGATTTATATGATTTTTTTAAATATATAGAAGATTTTTTAAAATTATCAGCTGCTACATTTTGTTTGAGGCCAAGTAATGTGACTGTAAACGCGACTGGTTGTGGGTTCGATTGCCACTAGAACAAATTAAATATTTGTTTTAATTTTTTTTTCGTTCTGGTATCGAGATACAGCGAACATGCGCTGCCTTCAGAATTCGACGGAAAATGGGGAATGAACTGTCTTAACAGTAGACTCTCACTCCTACCCTGCTATGTGCAGGATACATCATGAAGCTGATTTTTTTTTGCTATTTAAATAGAACTTTGAAAATATCTTTATCCCGCAATTTTTAGTTTGTCTAATAAAACAACAGAAATCATATTTTTATTATTACATTCCGACGGTGGAGGTTCCATCGTCATGTCGTCAGACGCCGTCGTGAGTTCGATTCTCAGCTAAGAATGGAGTGTCTTAACTTAAGCGTGTAGTAAAAAATATAATGAACTTAAATACAAACAAATAAAAAAAAACAATTAAAATAAACGATCAAATTAATAAAATCATTTATCGAAAAAGACTTTGTAAAATACTACTTTCTGTCACGATATCACGGTTATTCTTATTACTATGCCTTGACAAAATTGTTTAAAAAAAATGTAATTGACTTTGAACTTTAACACTTTTGATTAGAGGTTATTATTGGTAACACTGAGCCCTAAGGGTCTGTCGTGACCTCCTTTGAACACATTTGCTACACTAATGTTCTTTGAAACTATGGTCGGTGAAACTTTTTTTGCGCGAAATAAATCGTAGAGTTAATGGCATTGAAAATAAAGAAATGTTAAGGTTAGTAAAGCGGCAAATAGAAAGATATATTCTAGAATATTTAGAAAGAAAGAATTGTAGTTTTATAGAAAATTTACGACTTGCCAATAAAAATCTGTTTAGTATCTGACTCTATATTTTACATGTAAGCTCTATGAACATTTATTTGAAATGGTATGGTATAAAATCTGCGTTATTTTCGAATTGATTCGTTTTATGCCAGTCTGATATTTGTTTGAATGTTTATTGTGTATGGAAAACGTAGATGTCCATAGTTTTTTATTAGATTAGATGATCTAGATAAAGTTGAGCTCAGAACGGCAATTTGTGTTAAGTTTAAGACTTTAATATACTGATACATTTTTTTTAAATTTCATATTAGTTAAAAGGCCAGTCGTGGCGCAGCGGCACGAGGTGTGACTGTAAAACCGACTGGTTGTGGGTTCGATCCCCACTCGAGGAGATGAAATATTTACTTAAATTTATATTTTCATTTCTTCGCTCTGGTGTCGAGGTTAAGCGCGGCGTTGAGTTCTGCCACTCAAGACGCAATGCCTCCAGAATTCGGCAGAAAGTGGGGAACGGAGTGTCTTAACACTAGGTTCCCTCTGCCTACCCTGCTGCGGGATACAGCGTGAAGCTGATTTAATTAATTTTTTTATATTAGTTAAAACTTGATTGGTGTCGCTAAGTGGGACAAAATTAGTAGAACTAAACCAAGAATACCTTACATATTTTTAGCTGACATGGAAAACGAGGAAGTGCTCAATTTGGCTGTATGTTTTATATATAACTGCTCCAAATATAAATGGAATATTATGATTATTTTTTGGAAGGCAGGTCATGTTTCATAAGTGATCCCATATAAATTTTATGCCAATTTGTTCAGAGTTTTTTTGGAAAAATCAACAAATGCAAAAAAAAACTCTATACTATTATAATAAAGCGGAAGAGTTGAATTCTTTGTTTAAACGCTAAAATCTTTGGATGTACTGGTCAGTTTTTTTTTTGTTTTGTATGAAAGCTACATTCTTCAGGAGTTCTATTACGGTGTAAGTCTTAGTTAAAAAAATCTAATTAAATCAGCTTCACACTGTATCCCTCACACAGTAGGGTAGGCAGAGGGAATCTAGCGCTTAAGACATTCAGTTCCCTACTTTCCGCCGAGTTCTGGAGGCATTGCGTGTTGAGCGGCGGAACTCACCGCGCTTTGTCTTGACACCAGAGCGAAGAAATGAAAGTATAAATGTAAATCAATATTTCATGTCCTCGAGTGGTGATCGAACCCACCATCAGTCGATTTTACAGTCACAAATTCAAATTCATAAGTCAAAGTTAGAGTGAATACAAAAACAAAAAGCTACTACCGGTTCGGAAGGCAGTTCTGCTGAAAAGAGCCGGCAAGAAACTCAACAGTTGCTCTTTTCAAAACCAATGGTATAATTTAATTATTACATTAACTGGCAGCCATCCTGCGTGACATCTGCACACTCTCACACGACTGGCCTCTGAAGTCTTAAATATGAAGTCTTAGTTAGAATTAAATAACGAAATAACAATAAAAATTAACACAATCGAATTGCTTCAAGTGCGTGCACTGCAAAGTTTGCTTAATATATGTTAGTATATTATATGGTAGAAATATTCTATTTTATTAGTCCTAAAAAAAAGTCCACTACACCGTATATTTATCTCTTATAATTAAGTCACAATAGGGCGTTTTGTGAAAAAAAATAATTGAAAATTGTAAAGTGATATATCACCGATTTTTAATTGTCATGGATATTAAAACTTACGGGCGAAAGTTATTCTATCATCAAGAAAATTCTATGCGGATAAACTTCGGCTTTTATAGTATATAATTAGGACATATACTTTTCGAGAAAACGTAAAATTAAAATAATTTAACGCTCTGTTTGCAACCGCAAGCCTAGATCCGAATCGCGCGGGGGGCGCCCTTGCCGCCGCGGACATCTCTCAAGTACCAATTTGTTGGCAAATGTAGCATAATAAAATTATTATAGATCGTATGCAGGCGAAGCCGCACTTGGGCCGCTAGTATGTAAAATTCCATTAACCGAACTTTCGAAAACAGAAACTTCCACCAATTCATCAAATAAAAAAAAAAATACAAAATTTCCACTCTGTAACGACAATATTAGTGCAGCGAAATGTTTTTTTCCCATATAGAAAATCCACATATATTTTCCAGACACGATCGTATCGAGATCGTACACGGTATATCTCAGTAGTTCACGCTCCGATGCATCAGCGTATCGTTGGATCGGTCACACCGAGCATGGACAGTGTGTTATGGAGATGGATAAAGGACGATTTTTTACCCTAGTTTCGATAAATCGAAAAAGTTTTTTTCGTTTAGCTCCGAACGAAATGTGTTTCTTTTCTTGCTTAATACTTGTGGATATGTGATGGAGATAAATGGTTTTTGTCCGAGTTTGAATGGAGTGTGTTTAGGCTGTAATTTGTGGTGGTTGCGTGTTTAATTTTTATTTTCTATTGATAT
>JAATLQ010022153.1:12265-53382 GCA_013421005.1 Heliconius erato x Heliconius himera
ATATATATATATATATATATATATATATATATATATATATATATATATATATATATATATATATATATATATATATATATATATATATATATATATATATATATATATATATATATATTAAATAGACACATATATTTATATAAATAAAATAAGTAAATCAGCTTTACGCTGTACCCGCACAGTTGGATAGGCGGAGAGAACCTAGGGTTGAGGACACTCCGTTCCCCATTTTCAGCAGAATTATGGAGGCATTGCGTGTCAAGTGGCGGAACTTAACTTGATTTTTGATTTAATTTTAAGGGGATCAAAATGAATAGAATATTTCCGGTTGACCTAAAATCATGAAATTTGGCAGCTAGCATCTACAAGTAGTACTAGTTCAAGAAGAAATACATTTGTGAAAAAATATATTTATGGTTAAATCCTGAAATAAATTAGCCTCAAAAGATGCCTTAAAAGCCGTAAAACAAAACGGAACCCTCAGTGGGCAAGCCCGACTCGCGCTTGTCCGATTTTTTTTTCTTCTGGAAAGAGGAAAATAAAGTGATATGCCATCACGCTTTCTATCTTCTTTATTAAATGCGGAATGATCTAGATATTATAGGTTTATATACCCAATAGAAATCTTAAGTGCCGTAATCTCACTAAAGTTAGTCACTTAGTAATAAAATTAAATATTTTTCGCAAACGCAAGCTATTTCAAATGGCGATTCATTAAGACTATTGCTGAGCTGCACTTTTCTATTACCAGCTAGTAAAATTTTAACTAAAGATGAATGAAAAGCCGTATATTTTAAAATATATAATTTAAATTGGCAGAGTAAACGCGATGGCTGTGGATTAGATATTTATAAATGGAAATTAATCATTTTCGTTTCCTCGTTATGCTCAAAAAAGTGCGGTGTTGAGTTCCGCCACTTAATACGCAAATCTTAAGTTCAGCTGAAATTGAGTAAAGTAGAGAATGGAGTGTCTGGAGACTTGTTATCCTTTTCTGCATGTAGCTTAAAAAAAGGAAAAAATATCAATGTGAAGTAACATCATCACGGTGATACGATTATCGTTGATTAGAACTATATGGGAGTCGGCCACATTGAATATTTTCGTTTTAGACAAATTAAAACTATTGTAACTTTAGATTCTACTACTCTTAACTATTTATATAACGATAACTATTTATAAAACGCTATCAATATCAAGCCTGAAATCGATCTTGAGATGCTGTTTTCATTCTATAACCTTTATCTTTTGTATGACTTCATATTGCTAGAAAAAGAATAACCAAACACTGAACTACAATAACTACTCTTTAAGGCAACGTAAGGTAGATTCTTTAAATATTTCTTTACATACATTCCAGATTCGACGTGTGGCGGGAATTCCCCGACAGAATAGTCGGCTTCCCGTCGCGTCTGCACGTGTGGGATAATGTCACTAGCTCGTGGAAGTACCACAGCGAGTGGACGAATCAGATATCCATGGTAAGGATGTTGATTTTTTTATAAATTTCAAAACTAAACTAAATTAACTTTACGCTTTATCCCTTTTTATCGGGGTAGTCATAGAGAACGGAGCGCCAAACGCTACGGTCTCTACATATCATCCCTCCTTTTACATTCCACGTAGCTGTTTGTAGCTCCGTCCTCCATCTCCCGCCATTCCGGACATGGAGTGTTGGGTGGCGGTCTCCAACGCCGCATTCGTCGCCACTTGACACACCAGCGGGGACGCACTGGTGCGCGTCGCCTTGGGGGGACGCCCTATCAGTGCGCTCTCTCGAGGTGCACGTGGCGGATGGAACGTTGCAGCCCTCGTAAGGGCTGGCAGGGGTCGTTACGAGCAAGCCTTCCATCTTGGACTATATAAATTTTATATATAAGTAATATTAATAATGGTATCCATAGATTTAATTTGTTGCTTCTAATAAATGTTTGGCTAACAAGTAAGAAGTAAAAAAAATATGTTAGCTCATATATTTTTTTGTGAAGCAAACTGTATCCTGACTTAGCGGGATAGGCACTTGAAACCTGGGAACCTAGTGTTATCCGTTCATGGAAATGTTAAAAATATTAAATATAATTATATTAAATTAAATTAACACGACAAAGCGTGGTGTTGAGTTCTGTCACTCAATATGCAATGTCTTTAAAATTGAGTCGTGCCTGAGGATTGAAGTGTCTTAACATTACGTTCCCACCTACTCTGCCTATCAGCGGGATACAGAAATACTAAAAACCATGCACAATAAAATTCTTATTTTAATAAACTATTTTTTTCACATTTTCCCACCTACTCTGCCTATCAGCGGGATACAGAAATACTAAAAACCATGCACAATAAAATTCTTATTTTAATAAACTATTTTTTTCACATTTTCGATAAAAAAAAATGAATTTCCAGGTTTTAACGGGTGCAGCGTTTCATCATAAAATATGGTCTTGGTACTACACTTATAAAATGCCGTCCGAGATTCGGACGTGGGTCGACGATAATTTCAATTGTGAAGACATCGCTATGAACTTCCTCGTCGCTAATATTACTAGAAAACCACCTATAAAGGTATGTTATTTTTTGTATTTAGATGAAATGGATATTTTTTTAATACTTTTTTTAAAAGTTATATGAAATGTTCCCGTTTATTATTATTTTCTTGGCATAATATGTACAAATAAAAATATAATCTTTACATTTTTTCCAGAACAGGGTTCTGTACTAATTCTCATTTAAAAAAATGTTTTCATTTTTTGCTTTTCAATTGTAACTAAGTATGCACTTCATACCACTAGAGTTGTGGAAAAAAATAATAAAATAGCTCATTACCGCTGTAATTGTCGATTGTAGCAAAACTTTGTATACCAATTTTGTTTGTCATGCCTTTCCGCCTTTTTCCTATATTTTTTATTGTACGAAATAAATTCAATTTTTGTATAAGATGAAATAACACTTTAGTAATTTATTATTTTCCTCCGAATTGTGGAAGCCAGTAATGAATTGGCAGTGACTGTAAACACGATGATTGTGAATTCGATCCCCACTCAAGGAAATTATTGTATTTGAATTATCCATATCATTTTCATTTGTCTGCTCAAGTTGACTAAACATGTCGTTGAGTTCCACATCTGACATGCAATGTTCACTAGGTTCCCTCAGCCTACCTTGCTTTATGCGGGATACAGATTAAAGCTGCTTGTTGTTAACCAACCAAAGTTGTAGTCAAAAAGAAGAAAATCTTCATTATGCTTAAGTTTGAATGAACTTAAAATGGCTTAGTGAGACGTACAAACTGGATAGCATATCTGCCTTAAAGTCTAATGAGTTATATTCATTTTAATAATAATTTAATACTTTTTTTATTTAAATTATATTAGGCTTTTATAAAGTAGATAAAACTGTGGTTTCATTTAAAGTGGTGCTGACAAAAAAACTCTATATATTACAACAATATATATTACAACAATATATATACCTAAACAGATTTTAATTTCCAATTTTCAGGTAACCCCACGAAAAAAATTCAAATGTCCAGAATGTACTAACACAGAGATGTTATCGGCCGACGCCCGCCACATGTCACAGAGGTCCGCCTGCATAGACAGATTTACGAAAATTTACGGACATATGGCGTTAAAGTCCGTTGAATTCCGCGCGGATCCGCTACAGTACAGAGAAACTGGTTCGGGTATTCCTCAAGTATACCCGGATATAGGCGCGTTGTAGAAGAAAAGTTCGTGTATTCCGCAAGTCTACCCAGGTATAACGCGTTACAGCGTTATTTTTTCTACAGTAGAAATAGGTTTCGAAAAAGAGGAATTTTCGAAATTTTGAAGTGTGTAAGGTTTATTCGGGTCCTTTTATTGTTGATGGATATTGTATTTGTATATTAATATTGTATACAATATTATGTGATTGTAGTCAATTTTTTTTACATATTTTTTGTATTATTATTTGTAATCTTTATATGTGTATATATAAAATCAATTATTTCGTTTACAACATATTATATATGTATAAGATATACAATTAGAATAAGAGGACCCTTATTGTATTTGAGGATTGGACAATAAATTATATCAAAAAATGTTTCGAAAGGCTGTAAGTGAAGTAAAATGGGAATCGTCCCCCCAATACCAGGGTATGTAGGTTAAACTGCCAAATAGAATCGTTTCAAATGTTTTATTATAAAACATCGATATTAATATCGATTTCTCTTTACATTTCTTGTCCGTAGAAAAAAAAAAATCTAATGGATTTTAACGTCTTAATATTACTTCGTTCCTTATTCAAGAGTAATGACAGTTTTTAATAACATATCGATTTATGCAAATTAGGAATAGTTAAAATGAAAGCAATATTCTATATGGTTTTTATGAAAATTAATTATATTTTTGAACTGTCATTCTTTACACCAAATATAATTATTAGTTATCTGTTTTTTTATTTTTTTTTTCTCAGTGCCATTATATTCATTTTATTAGAACTAAAAAAATGATCTTAAGGAATAACATTTTTTTTAATGAATTTATACGTTTTTTAATTATTTGATGGAATAGGACAATTTTTATTTACTTCATATATTTGACAGTCATTTATTTTTAAATAAAAATATGGTTTTTGCTTTACTAACTTATAAATGTAATGGCAGCTCTTCATTTATATTTATGAATATAATAATGAAAATAGCTAAAAGTACAGTTATATAAGTCATAATAAATAATACAGATTATAACTTTTTTTGGTTGTTTTATGTAATTCTTAAGAAACATTGGTTTCTTGAACTGAAACCTAAAAAAACCTTGCCATTCCTTTGAAAATAATATAAGTATTGTTCATAACTTAATTTTAAGAAATTATTATATAGTAATTTTGACATTAGACAAAGGTTTAAATTATTTGAATATACATATACGACATATATATGTATGTAAGTGAATATTTTGTATGCATTTCCAGTTTAAATGTAGTTTATGTAAAATAAACATTGTAACACACAACACAAATATTTTGGACTGGATGTTGTATTTTTCACTTTAATAATTTTCAACGAAATTAGTAAATATTTCTTTTATTGTGTAATAATTCAAATTTTTTTTTTCATAAAATTAACAAAAATAAGGATTTCAATGAATCAATAAATATAAGAAATATATTAAAAATGGCAAAAAGATTTTAATCTTTTAACATTGTCCTTAGTAGTAGTTAGACAAAAATTAGTCCATCTCGACATATCGGTGCTTGAGTGAAGGATAATTCCTAATTATTATTACATATGTATATTAAAGTAGATGTTATATGTGTAGATATTTTTTGTAAGGCCGGTAACCGATTCTGTAGACGATTATGAATTATTAATCAATTATCGAAGATATTAGTCGATTTTCGATAAAACCTTTTTTTCGATTATATAGAAAATAACAATCTATTATGGAAAAAACATTAATTCATTACAGCAAATATTATCAAAAACCGGATATCGATATTTTGTCTATGCTGATAATTATAAATTAGTATTTATTATTTTTTTATTATTTTTATGAGGTAAAAAAAATATTATAATATTAATCATAATTGTCTATTCGTTTTAATTAAATAAAATCGATATATATATATATATATATATATATATATATATATATATAAAGTAAAATAAAAATTGATGCTCATATTATTTTATATAATCAATGGTTCTTTAATTTTGTTAATCATTTTAATAAGTTAATTTTATGTAGCAAATTATTATTCTATTGTATTGAGGTTTTGACTATATCCGCAGATATTACCATACTTTGCAAGTATTACATTTTCTTTTACAGCTTCACGCCGACAGAAAGTTAAGGCACTCCGTTTCCCACCGTCCAAATTCCGACACATTGCCATGCAATGACATGAAACATAGTTGAGTGGCGGTACTCTACGCCGTGTTTTGTCTACTTAGAAGAGCGACAAAATGAATTAATTAATTTGAGTAGGAATCGAATCCACAACCATCGTCAGACTCATTCACGTTGTCAAATAACGTATTTAACTTAAATTTTTATATGTTTATCGTTTGCCAATATCTGTATTTTTGCAATTTATAGTCATATTTTATTTATATTTATTAATTTTATTAATTCGTGTGAAATCAAAAATATTTGTTGATATTGACTTAAGGCTTATTGAAATTTTCATTTAACCGATTTATATAAATAATTTAATTATTGTTTTATTTACACGTTATGTATTTTTTTCTACAATAATCATTCTAGAAATTAAACAATTTCAAGAGGATATAAAATATGAAAAGAATGTTACTTAACTTTCTATATCATAATTTAATATTATTTTCTCTATCATAAAAATATTAACATGAAATTTATAAAACATTTATAATATAATTTCAGGTAAATATAATAGTAATAAATTTTGTATACACATAATTTTTATTTACATTTTTATGAATTTTATTTCATTATGATTTATATGAAATACATACAAACATTTTGATTTTTCACTACGTTTTATACTTTTATTATTAGAATTTACGTAACATTAAAATGTATATCTTATCTTGATTGTATTTTTGAACGTTAACCAAAGACCTTGTCATACTAGTCTCGAAAATATTTTATTATTTTGTTTGCATTTAATATATTAATTAATACTTCTTTGTCGGATCGTTACCAGCGCTATATCAAAAGGACAGACTGATATATTTTCTTTTTTTATATATATATAAATAGATTTTTAGATATAAGCTATATTTTTTTCTACTAACATTAATAATTTTGTATATAGTACAGGTTCTAAAATGGCGTGTTTTAATGCTTCTTAGTGTAATGTAGTCTTTATATACTTTTAGTAATTAGATATTGTGTATATAAATTGTATTCAAATTTTAATAGCAGTTAATAATTTTAGTTAGAATAATCAGTTAAAGTATAGTTGTCTATTGAAATTATTATAATGGCAGCACAATCAATTCTGACAGGTAATAGTTTCTTATGACAAATGACACTGACGTTTCAATAATAAAAAAAAACAAATAAAGTAATTTATATTATTGTTATTATGTTAAATGTCATTGTTAGATAAGATGTAAAAACCAGAGCTTTCGACTTTATTCGTTTTGAATCGGCCTAATATTAATCATAGAAAAATTTTGTAATATAGCTAACAACTAAATGTAGTATTTGAACAAAAAAAACATAATTAATATAATATCCGTATCAGACGCTCATTAAGCCGATTTGCATGTATATACATTATATGTTTCATCAATCATAATTCACTTTTTAATAAGAGAACGAGGCCAGTGGCACAGGGCCACAGGGGGACTAAAGGCGACAGGCTGTGGGTTTGATTCCTACTCGAGGTAATGAAATAGTGAGTTTGAGTTGAGTTTCACCACTCAATACGAAAGTCGTTCAAAATTCGGAAGAAAGTGTCGTACTAAAATGGTTTAATAGGAATTTAACACTAGGTTTCCAAATTTGTACAGCCTACCCTGTTATGGCCGAGGGTATACAGCATGAAGCCAAAAAATTGTAAGAAAATTATTAATAAATTCATAATTAAAGTTAATAACTTCATATTATATCCCGCATTTATTCGGATATTCAGAGGGAACACAAATATCCAGGTCCAGTTCCATAATATTCGTGATATTGCGCTGCTACATGTTAGTCATCTATTCATCTTTAATTATAATTTAAAATATTATGTACGCAAGTTGATTTATATAATTTATTTTAAGAAAATATTCACGTCTGATACTGATATACATATACTGTTTGAAAAAAAAATGGAATAATCAACGTTAAGCTTAATTTTTCATATAATCCTGACAGTGATTTTTCTATATTTTGTAGTTTTTCGAAGAGTTTTTTCAGCCTAGCAATCAATAAGTCAATTTTTAGAATAAACTAGATTAAAAATAATATGTTTTCGTAATAAATTAATTCTGTTTAATAAAAGAACTGTTGTTGTATGTATTTGCTTGTAATTTAATTATCATTACTTTAAGTTTTTTGTTATTTATTACTGGAATAATAACAAAAAGTTAAAACGAGCGAATTTTGTAATTTTGAATATTTATATAGTTATCACAACTTGTGATTTATATATTTTTTTACTAAATTGTTCGTTATATTTTTTTAAAAGTACATAATGGAAATACTAAAGAATGTTCATATTTAATTTTATTTTTTTAAATATGTTTTTAAATGTTTTTTTTATGTACTAAAAAAAGTTAATGTCAGTGAATTGAAATGTAAATAAATACTCGTATCAAGTAGACATTAGGTGATGTTTTTAAATGTACAGAACTTTTTACATTATAGCAACGCAAAGGCTAATATTTAAAATAAAATGGACGTTTTTTAAAAAATGTGAACTTAGGAGTGGCATTTAGAAAGCTGTGTGCTCAGTACTCAAAGACGTCGATTAGCATTTAAATGGCATTAAAAAAGATATAATATATAATTTAATTATGAGGATTTCATGGCGCCGGATACCGGGTCTGACTGTTAACTCGACGAGTGTGGGTTAGAATCGCTGTCGAGGAAATAATATTTAAATCATTTTTATTTTTCGCTCTGATAGAAAAAAATGGCGGCTATAAATTTCGCAAATGAACAAGCAATATCCTGCTAGGTTCCTTTTGCGTACCTCGATGTATATTATAAAATTAATGTCACATAAATATTAATTAGTGTCTCTGAGTGCTGTATTCTGTAGGAAGTATGATGTGTTTGTTGTGTTATTATATTTGTGTAGTTAAATGTTTGATAGTAAGTACTTAATAGAGTATTATTTTTTATTTACGACCGTGTACATAGATATGTAAGTGTGTAAATATTAGAGTACATTATATATTGTGAATAAAACGAGACATATCAATTTTGTAATAGTTATTTAATTTTCCTTTATTTTTATTTTAATGTGGTTATTTTAAAGCGGCGTTGAGTTCTGCCACTCAACACGCAATGCCTCCAGAATACGGCAGGAAATGGGGAACGGAGTGTCTTAATACTAGGTTTCCTCTGCCTACCCTGCGGTTTGCGGGATACAGTGTGAAGCTGATTTATTATAAAGAACTTATTTAAATATTTTTAAAAATTTTTAAAGTTTTATTGCACACTTAGGAAATAAAAATACTTATTAAAAAAACGTATATAAATTTGATCCCGCTACATTCAATTTTTTTATGTTTTCTTAATAAATATTATAAGTTATTGTTCTGTTTTCTAGTATCTCCATTTTTAATGACACAAGGTAAACGACGGAATGGATTTTTATGTTTTAAATTAAATTATTTCATAGAACAAGATTTGATCTCACGATTCATATAAATAAAGAGCAGCTGTTGAGAAGCGGAACTAAACGCCGCGCTTTGTCTACCAGACAGAAGAATGAAAATTGCATGTACAGTCAAAGGCTTTACCGCTGCACCGGGATGACTTTTTTTTTTATGGATAAGATAAGGCAAACGAGCATTCGGGTCACCTGATGGTAAGTGACTACCGCCGCCCACGACCCCGTGCAACACCAGATGAGCTGCAGGTGCGTTGCCGGCCATGAAGGTGAGTTGGGCGCCGGAGCCCGACATTACCTGATGCGAAACGCAGTGGCATAAAGCCACTACTTAACGCCGGTTTTAAATGCCGGGGGTGGTAATGATCCGGTCGATTCTGCCCATGCGTGTTGCCATTGCTGGCGACGTGACTCTACCACACGTAAAACTTAAATTTTGTACCATTTAAATGGCAGATATATTGTAAAAGAATCATTATCATCCGATTAGAAAAAACTGCAATCAATGACCTCTTTGATTTTCGCGATTATTACATATTTTAAATTAAACTCTAACCGAATTAATCACGTATGTTGTTTTTTAAATATATAATTTAATTAAACACTACAGACACATATGGTCGGTACTTTTTTAATTTTTTTATAATAATCAGCTTAAATTTTATATTTATCTACTATTTAAACTAGGCTTATAGTTAGAGATAATATATTTTTAACTATTTTAAAGTGTTAATCCACGCTTAGGAAAGAAAAATACTTATTTAGAAAACGTATAAAAATTTTAACGTCGCGGGACTCGAATCTGCGCCTCCTGGAAACCAACCATTTGCTCTGACCACTAAGCCATACGTTCTCATCGAGCTACGTCGAAATTTTTATACGCTTGTTACAACTTATATATGTTGTTAGCATCTCTGTAGGGAGGTTTTTTTAAATTTCCGCTACCCAAAGACAGTTGCTAAGAATTATCGTCTGGCAAGAGAGAATGCTATTTATTAAATATTTTTAACCATTTTAAAGTGTTAATCTACACTTAGGAAAGAAAATTACTTATTTAGAAAACGGATAAAAAATAGGTAACAAACAAAAAAAATATAGTTGAATTGATGACCACCTCCTTTTACAGAAGTTGGATAAAAGTGCAAATCATTTCTCTAGTTCATATGTTTGACTATACACGTGAGGATTGAACCCACAATCATTACGTGTATAGTCAAACACGACACTACTGTGCCATGAAGGCTTCAATATGTGATAATCAGATATAATAAGATATTTTAATAGTATAATTATTTATTTTAAACAATATTTGAAATTACTAGTAGTTTTATTTAAATCCTATTTTTCAATCAAACACATTGAATCAATTTAGTTAAAATTTAGTAGATTTAAAGATTTCCGTAAGGGGGTGGCGGCGCGGCGGGTGCAACTTGCGGCATCGGACGCCGCGCCTCAGCAGGACTGTAACCGATGTAGCTACTTAACAGCTAGGCCTCCCCTTATAGAACTTTGTGAGACTTATCTACACACTATTACTTGTTTTTGGACAAAAAAGAATATAAAGAGTGCATGTCCACCAGTCACTCACGACTTTTGGCACCCATAACTCCTAAACTAAACACTACTATCAAAATTTTGTGCATTTGTGTTGAGGACCTGAATTATCATTTGGCAAAGAAGAATATTATTTTTTAAATATTTTCAAAATTGTGTTATTCTACACTAGAAAAGAAAAATACTTATTAAGAAAATGTATAAAATGACGAGATGCTAACAACATAAATAAATGTAACAAGCGTATAAGAATTTCGACGTGGCATGATGAGAACGTATGAATTAGTTGGTCAGGGCGTCTGGACAGTTTCCAAAGAGAAAACCTTTATACGCTTTCTTAATAAATATACATAATATATAATGTACGTACTCCTATATACGCGTTTTTAGCTATCAAACTTAGCTATCATTTTAAAATACACAAGCACAAATCACAGCTTAAACCAGCTAATATATATCAATATAAAACATTACAAAACAAATTATCTACGCATTTTGATACATTCGCTCCAATAACTCCTCGTTCACAATATGGCGGTATATCACAAAGGTCCAGGCTCGCTCCTCGCTCCCATTTGCTGTTTGCGTTATGTGTGGGCGGCCAAATGCATTGTGCCTTAAATAGTAATAAACTAACTCATAAATTATACCAACTTACGGTTGGGTTACGGTTGGACGGGGAAATTAAGCACGCCTTCTTATTTACGCTACAGTCATTTATTTCTATTTCGAATAATTTTCATATATTACTCATGTTGGTACAAAGTACTAGGTAAGTGTTATATGTAATTAATTATATTTGTTTGTTGATTACTTGTTGAGGCCAGTCTTGAGGGAGCGGCACGAAGTGTGACTGTAAAACCGCCTGGTTGTGGGTTCGATCCCCACTTGAAATGAAATGTTTACTTAAATTTATATTTCCACGCAATGCCTCCAGAATTCGGCAGAAAGTGGGGAACGGAGTGTCTTAACCTACCCTGCTGTGTGCGGGATACAGCGTAAAGCTGTTTTTTTTATTACTTTGTGTTTTTTACCACTATCGAGAAATTAATCGACGATGTCCGCGTCAAGTAAATCAATTCATGATATCCATAATAACCACTTATTCTATGACCAGCTTCACGTTGTATCCCGCAAATAGCATTGTTGGCAGAGGGAATCTAGTGTGTTCCCCGCGTTCCGCCGAATGTTTCAAGGCATGGCGTGTTGGGTGGTAGAACTCGAGCCTAGGTGCCAGAACGCAAAAATTAATATATTAATAAATAATAATTCATTGCCCCTAGTGAGCATCGAACCTACAACCGTTACGTTACAGTCACACTCTTGTGCTCCTGTGCCACAACAGCCTCAACTCAATGACTATCTATATTAATTATATATTTTTTTAGCTAGGCAGGCTAGAATCTAATGTCAAGGTACCAACTCCAAGGTGCCCCGCTTTCCGCCAGGAAGAGAGGCGTTTCGGATTGCATGTTGACGAGACTCAACGCCATGCTTCGTCCTTCCAGAGTGGAAAAAAATTAAACAATTCATACTCCCGAAAGAAGATAGAATCCACAACCATCGCGAAAAGACCGATTTTTGTTCAGTATTTAAAATGTTCTTTACTAGGGAAACCAACACCTGTCCAAAAATTGTACTCAAATATTTATTCCTTTACATAATATAAATAATTATTAAAACAGTTAAATAACTTTTAAGGTGAAAATAAAAATAAAAGGTGTAAATTCAAAGCATTCCGCTACACTTCGCCGCGCGTTGTTTAAATACCTACAAATACGCCGCTATTTTTCTAAATAAATCTACTCAGTGATTTATTTCACTTATATAACCTCTTTTGAATGTAATTTTAAATAGGTATACAGTATTTTTTTTTTGTTTGTTTTTTTTTTAACTTCACACTGCATCCCACACATTGCAGCGTAGGCAAAGCGAACACTTCCGTTCCCCACTTTCCGCCGGATTCTCGACGCATTGCGTGTTGAGTGTTGGAACTCAACGTTGCGCTTTGCCTCATCACCAGAGCTAGGATATTAAAATATTAAACATTTCACATCCTCGAATGGACATCGAACCCACAACCTGTCGCGATTACAGCAGCACGCTTCAGCCCCTGCGGCACAGTACTTCAGTAGAAATATGAAGATCATTTCTTAAACTATGCCATTTAAGCTTCAAGGGCCAAATTAATTGTTTAAACGTAAAATACTGTATTCAAATAACGATAAGTTCGTAATTATCGCCTGCACTGCCCTTTTGGCGATTAGTGACGCTTAAGCATTCATTTATCAGTGTGTCGTACGCAGCGGCACATTGTTTGACTTCACTTTTTTTCTTTTTCAATACGCGGTGTTGAGTTCTGCAACTCAACGAGCAATGTCTTGAAATTAGGGCGAAAAGTTGTATAGAAAAGTGTCTTAATTCTTAATTCTAGGTTCACTCTGTGTTGGCAGACGTTGCTATATGCCGCATACTGCGTGAAGCTAAAAAATACACCTGATAAAAAGATTAATAGATTCTCTAGTGTAGTTGGAGTTCTCTAGTGTAGTAGCTGTTGAAAGCAATTAATAATACATGTATATCTCATAATAATTTAGTATCCGACCGAAACAAGATTTTCAGCCAAAACCGAAACCGACCTTCGACTTTGGTCTCAGTTTCGGCCGAAACCGAAACTTTTCAATATAGAGTAGATATAATTAAAGACAAACTAAAACCGTCGATAGGGGTAGTCATTACTAACTATTTTTACCCTATATTGCATGATCCGTAGTCTTTCGAGATAGGTATAGTCATACAATTTTTTAATTAAATGTTATGTTTGGGCAAAAAAAAAGAATATTGTGTTCTTAGTGAGATTTTTTTTATTATGCAATGTGAAAAAAAAATTATGCATTGCATGGTCATTACATGGTCCATAATTTTACCGTTTTCGAGATATACCTCATACAAAATTATATTTTTAAATAGCATATTTAGGTAATAAAATGCTTAAGAGAATTTATGTTAACACTACCTGTGGTTCATTTTATATAAGGTTACAAATTTGAAAACGTTTGAAATTTGAAAAGCTTTTTATCTCAAATCGTTACTTTTGATTGTTTACACTGCTGAATAAAAGTAAAATTTATCATAATAATCAAATCAGCTTCACGCTGTATCCCGCAGACTGCAAGGTAGGCAGAGGGAACCTAGTGTTAAGACACTCCGTTCCCCACTTTCTGCCGAATTCTGGAGGCATTGCGTGTTGAGTGGCAGAACTCAATGCCGCGCTTGTCCCCGACACCAGAGCGAAGAAATGGAAATATAAATTTAAGTAAATATTTCATCTTCTTGAGATCGAACCCGCAACCAGTCGGTTTTACAGTCACACTTTGTGCCACTGCGCCACGAATTTACCATCATATCTCATAATAACACTTATAATAGACATACAGCGTATGCATATATGATATATGCTTTACAAGTATATGTCAATGTAGACATAAAGGGCTTCAATTTGGAATCAACGGCATTCCAATAGGTCCATATCCACAGGGAGCCTAATAAAGTAATAATTTTATTTTTATAATTTCGAATTAATAAACTGACTTTATTACTCGTGGATCGACAGACAGACAGAGTGACGCCTGAGAACTACTTAGTTCCGGCGCGGCCAAAGGTTCGACTGTTTTTGCCCGAAACTAAGATTTTTGGCGGAATGATGATGAATGAAACTAACTAACTTCACCACAATAGTGTATTTTATATTATTGTAGCTTCAGCTTCACGCTTATTCCAGCAGAAGGATAGACAGAGGCCTAAGACACTCCTTTCCCCAATTTCCGCCCAATTTTAGGGCTATTTATGTTTTATTTATTTTTTATTTCCCCAAGTGGGAATCGAACTCACAACCTTACAGTGAGACGCTGTGAGGCTGCGCAACGACACGACGGTCTTTTAACATTGTATTGTGTAATTTACAATTTCTTATGAAAGTTGAATACAATTTATTATTACAAATATTCTTATAATATGTATTAAATAACACTACCTGCATAATGAATGGCAATTAACTCGCATTTTTAAATTAAAATAACAGGACTTAAAGTGAGAAAGCTGAAATATGTTATGCCAAAACATCCCGCGGCGACTAATCGATACCTATCGTCGAGTGTAAATAATCGATTTTATGTTGTCAATATTTTTTCACTCGATTAAAAGGTAATTTCTTCGAGTGGTTTCGAGTTATAAATTATATGGAGATTTAAATATTAGCTTCTGTTAGCGTCGGTGTGTTGTAAATGCGTTTCTTAATGTTCGTGTTGTGATTTTTTATAATTTTAAAGAAATCCTTTAGTTTTGATTATTTATAATATGTTATGTGATTTTCTTATAAGATATTATTTTAAATTATAATACAAGGGAGGGGCAGTAAGGGTGACTGTAAACGCGACAAGTTGTGGGTTCGATTCACACTCCAGGAAGTAAAATATTTATTTAAATTCATATTTTCATTTCTTTTCTCTGATGTCAAGGCAAAAGCGCGGCGTTGAGTTCCGCCACGCAATGCCTCCAAAATTCGGCAGAAAATGGGAAACAGAGTGTCTTAATACTAGGTTCCCTCTGCCTATTCCGCTGTGTGCGGGATATAACTTGAAGCTGTATTATTATACAGTTAGGGTCAAGATGTTTTATTTTCTTTCATATTATAGGGTTTTTTTAGAGCTGAATAGGCAAAGATAGACAAAGAACCTAATTTCGATGGACATATTATGAAAATTTTTCACTAAATGCTAAACTCACGATCATCACTTTAAATCAGCAACGGCAATCCACAGCCCCAAGACAACCCTCAAATTAATTAAGTATCTTCCTTGAGACCATTACCAATATATGATTATTTCACTTCTTATAATCTGTCTGTAAACACTCCTTTCGTAAACCAATTTAGTTCTCATCCACAGCCATCTTATCAACAATAGAGTCCAACCGTCGACTCTACCCACATTTTCCGCATTCACCGATACCCCAGCTCCTAGTCAATTACACCGCCAGTCCACAAACCCTAACTATTGGAATCCACAAACATAGTTTATGTCTTTATTCATTAAAAGGCCATTCTAATTAAAATTTCTTCAATCCTGTTGCCCGATAAATTGTGCGCTGGGAGCTTGTATAAGTCGCAGGTTTTACTTTTGTTTCCCAACATATTTGTAAGACATTAACACTTACCGCTGGCGCGGACAATGCCGCCAGAGAGCGAGCGATTTGCGGTCGAAGTTTCGATATATCGACAATGCTATACAATAAATGTATCCGAACATTCGACTCGGGTACTTTATTTTGAACTGATGCAATCTTTTCCTTGGTGGAGTATCGTTTGTTTAGATATTTTGTAGGGTGTCGTTGGTTAGTGATGTATCGCTTTGTTCGTTTGGAGATATACTGAAAAGTTTTTACGTTACTAAAAGAAAAACTCAGCTTCACGCTGTATCTCGCACACAACAGGGTAGGCAGAGGGAACCTAATGTTAAGATACTCTGTTCCCCATTTTCTGCCGGTTTCGGAAGGCATTTCGTGTTGAATGGCAGAACTCAACGCCGCGCTTTGCCTCGACACCAGAGCGAAGAAATAGAAATATAAATTTAAGTAAATATTTCATCTCCTCGAGCGGGGATAGAACCCACAACCAGTCGGTTTTAGAGTCACACATTGTGCCACTGCGCCACGACTGGCCTTTTTACGTTACTAGATTTTCCATAATATGTAGGTACTGTTAGACATATATGTACGTTATATAGAATGCAATATATATAATGGATGTTTTGCGTGTTTGTGAAAAGTATGTGTGATAAAAATATCATCAAAACTGAGCTATATCTCCAAAACAACATCGTTAAATTGTACGTGCCTATACTTTTTTTTTAAATATTAAGTATTATAGTTAATATACGTGTGTAAACGCGACAGGTTGTGGGTTCGAGTTCCACACGAGGAAATAAAATATTTAATATTTTCATTTCTTTGTTTCGCCAATCAACACGTAATGCCTTCAGAAATGGGCGGAAAATGTGAAGCAGAGTGTCCTGACAGTGTCAGGACACTCTGATTCAGGGAGCCTAGTCCCTCTGCCTATCCTGCGGCATGCCAAATACACTAAAGAAAAAAAAAACATATTTATTAGAGTATATATAACAAAACCTTAAGATAATCTAATCTTAAGATATGTTATTCTGTAACATATTATCTATATCTATAAAATATTATTAAATATATTTAATAAATTATTTCCACATTTGGAGCACGGCAAAGTGATTCTTAAGTAAGCTTAATTAGTATTTATAAAATCTGTAAAGGGAGCCGTTGTTTCACTTAAAATACGTTTTTGGATTAAATTTATATCGGTTTTGTCAATTTGTAAATTATATTATATTCATTTTAAGAACTTATCTACGTAAACCCACGCTTTGACAGCTTATTTGTGGTGTTTAAAAAAACATTAATTCTTTATTTTATTTCTTATTTAATGTTCAGAAATTATTAGTATCGTATGGCACAGTAGAATTGTATCGTATAATTTCTGCAGTGGTTTCAGGTTCGAGTTTTGCAATAGATGTATGGTTTGATTGTATTAAAAAAAATACCGTATGTTAGCTTTGTCTGTCATATGTTTTTTGGCTTCCTGCTGCGTGTCCTTATGTAGGACAAGATAGGCCAATTTTGAGACAGTGTGTTAAGTAGCGGTACTCTACGCCGCAAAGCGTGAAAATTAAAACAAATATTTTTTTCACTCAAGTGGGAATCAAACCTGTCTCACGCATAATCACACGTTGTGCCACTAAATCGACACGGCCTTTATTATAACATATTTTTAACTAAAATCTTATCTGTCCTGACACTAGGCGCCCTCTGCCTACTCTGCTGCATGCCAAATACACTAAAGAAAAAAATTATGCCCTTATTAGGCCCTTATTGTAACATATTTTTAACTATAATCTTATTTTTATTAAATACATATTATCTATTATTGGTTCATTGAATATAGTATATAAGTACAAGATATGTATCTAAGTTCAGGTTTTTATGAAAATTTCAATACCTTAAAAAGTTGAAAATAAATTAGAAAATATATAAATAGATTCGTAGTCCGTATGGAAGAAACATAGTAATTTTAATGCACATCATTTTCACACTTTCCGTTATTCATACTCGATCGTAGTGTATTTAAGGTATGTCTGACTAATCATGGTATTTGACGCCACTATTGCTCACTAACACAGTGACTGTTTGCTTACATTGCTGCTGTAGGTTCAATATCTATTCGAAGGAAAATTTACTTTTCAAATTATTTTTTTTCATGCAATCTATAAAGAATCTAGAAAAGAATTGAGGCCAGTCATGCCGCAGGGGCACAAATTGTGCCTGTAAATCGCCTGGTTGTGGATTCGATCCCCACTCGAGGACATGAAATATTTTTTTATATTTATATTTTCATTTCTTCGCTCTGGTATCGAGGTGAATGCGCAGCGATGAGTTCCGCCACTCAACACGCAATGCCTGCAGAAATTGGCGGAAAGTGGAGAACGGAGTGTCTTAACACTAGGTTCCTTCCGTCTTTACTCCCCTTTATACGGAGATCCGAAAACTAAAAAAAGATAGGTACATTAATTGTATTAATTTATTGACGTTAAAATTAATTTGACTGTATTATCATTATCATTGATTATTATACAAAGGTTAGTTCGTTCATAAACATCAGATAATATTACAATGGCAATGTGACGCAGGTGTTTGAATATAATAACGAAACGCGCCATTTTCAGGCATCAGCCGGTCGTCGAACCCGCACTCTGACGAATAGATCGCTTTGTTGTCACCATGAGTTAAGGGGACACTAGTGGAATATTAATTATAGACTATTAATCTTTATATAAAATATATTTTTTAAATATGATGTCGTTGTGGTGCGATTATTTGTCGAGGTCTCTTATTCCTTATTGGAGGCATTTTTTTTATTAAAAAAAATCTTTTCTTTCGTGTGTATGAGTGGATAAAATGAGATGATTGACTAGTAGAGAATGTTACATAAATGTCTTTATTTCTAGATCACATTTATGGCAAATCTAATATAAAAATATATGAAAGAATAAGTTTTATAATGAATTTTAATTTGACTTGTTTCTTGGTATAATAGAATGACTTTAAAAAATTAAAAGTAGTTGGACTAAAATATTAAAATAAAAATTATTTCTTCACAATCAAAAAGCAATCTAAATGTCCATCGAAAAGAACAGAGAGGGATTGCTGGCTCAGTTTGCAAAACTAATTACTAACTTATACCGTCACATTCACTGCTATTTTACTTTCAATTCAAATTAAATTTTAATATTATTAATTTTTTTGTGCTTTGTAATCATTTAATATACTCTATACGTGGCTTTCAAATTTTAAGTCAAAATACTTGGTCGCTAAACACTATTCAAATTAGCGCTACGCGCTTATAAATGAAAAAGTTACGATTTTCTTCTAATTTTTTAAATAAATCTCAATTATATCTTTATTAATTTCTTAATAGTGATTATTTGCTTTTAAAAGAAAATAGAGAAGAAGAGAGCGAAGTCAATCTGATTTTCTCTTACAAAATCGATTTGACATTTGTATATCGAATAAACAATTAAATCGATGATAACATAAGAAAAGATACCGCGACTCAAGTCCAATATAACCATTAAGTACTTTTTTCATTTTAAAAAAATATCTGTAGTAAATGATTTATTTCAGAATATTTCAAATACAACAAGTGCCCACCTATAAAGTAATTTTACATAATGTTAAGATGCACTAGTGTACTCAACTTCTCACTGAGTGATAAGCAGCAACTAGCACAATGTCTTGAGACCGTCGTAGCACAGGGGCAAAAGGGCGTGACAGTAAACGCGGTTGTGGGTGCGATTCCCACTTAAAGGAATGAAATTTTAATTTCTCCGTTGACGAAGCAAAGCGCGGCGTTGTGTTTCGCCACTCAACACGCAATGCCTCCAGAACTCGGCAGAAAGTGGGGAACGGAAGTGTTTAATGAGGATGGAGTTTCTTAACACTAGGTTCTCAGGTTCCCTATCCTTACCCTGATGTTCATATTAAAGTTATTTTACTTTTTTCAGACAAGGAATGAATAAGTGCGGCCTGCTACTTCACTTGTAATTTCTTTAAATAATAGGTCCCTACAGGAAGTAAAGAACGAAATGATACTATTTTCATGGGCGTATCAAGATATATTTTCTATGAAAGATCTAGACTTTAGCTTCGTGTTAAGGTGTTTTTTTCTAATTTTTCAGGTTATTTTTTCGTTTTTTCTTCCTATTTCCCCCGAAAAGAAAGAAAAGTAAGGAACAAAAAGATTAAAATGAACATAAAGTCCATAAGTTTAAAAGTTTGATCGCGATTTAAATTGGTTAACGCAGTTCCTATAGGAAATACGAATGAATATAACTTTCTTTAAGATGAAGGATGAATATAAATAGAAGCGATGAACACAGTAAATCAGAATATCTTTACGAAATGGGCTTTAAGCTATGGCCCGATGGGTAGAAGATATGCCCTAGTTTTGGCCACTATATGCTTATTGTACATTACTCTGTGACTGTAAAACCGACTGGTTGTGGGTTCGATCCCCACTCGAGGAGATGAAATATTTACTTAGATTTATATTTCCATTTCTTCGCTCTGGTGTCGAGGCAAAACGTGGCTTTGAGTTCTGCCACTCAACACGCAATGCCTTCAGAATCCGGCAGAAAGTGGGGAACGGAGTGTCTTAACACTAGGTTCCCTTTGCCTACCCTGCTGTGTGCGGGATACAGCGTGAAGCTGATTGATTGATTACTTCACAATTAATTATTACGATACAAAAATAACTTTAACTATTAGTTTTTCTACAAAATAATAAATAAATATATACAAATAAAATAATGGTGGTCCTACAGTGGCACATTGAATGGCATTGCGTCAAACGGCACATGCCTCTTTTGGCGAGGTATGCGGCGGGCGATTAGAAAGTGTATACAGTACAAGACAGTGCGGCGGAAATCACTTTTTCAAGCGTGTTTCATTTTAAATTGTATATAGGAATAACATATCAAAACTATGGTCTGTATATGTCCAAATCTATTAACAGATTAGGATCTGATGGATTTGAAGCTTGAATTATTGGTTTCGCGCCCGAGATATCGTTTATATGGATTATTTCGACATTCGGTTGTTATCGGTCATGTTGAGTGTTACTGCTTTATTATTTATATTGTGTTTTTGTTTTTTATGTTGGTAGTGAGTATTGTGTTTTATGATAAATCCTTACATTGTTTAAATTAAATTGTACCTAATAAACATACGAAAATTTAGCGACGTAGCACGATAAAAAAGTATGGCCTAATTGGCTACAAAGCTTGGAAGCTATTCAAGAGGCACAGCTTCGATTTCTACTGTGTTAATTTTTATATATATTTTTAAATATTTTCCTTTCATTACTGTGTGAATAACCATTAAAATGTGCTTATATAGGCATGTGCTATAATATAATGTGTTGGAATATTTTGTACCTACTCCATTCTTAGGAAACTCGCAAAGTCTACGTCACTGCTTGTCGTAGACCGCAAAGGAACCCAATACCGCCCTTTGATTTACCATACTGGATTAAAAAAATCTATATTAGGATATATTTTCTCAAATGGCATAGGAATCATTGCAAACGAACTAAATTCTTACAGCGTCACAAATCACAATTCAATGATTCTAAATTCCTCTACATTATTATATTCAACTAAATTACCTTTTATGAATGTGTCATATAGCTTGATTATATATTAAATACAAATTGGGGAACAGAGTGTCTTAACCTCTGCCTAATTTTCTGTGTGCGGGATACAGCGTGAAGAAGCTTCAGGCAGAGTGAATCTAGTCTGTTTGTTTGTTTTTTTTTAATTCTAGCAACCTCCATCGTGGTGAACGGAGACTTTTTCTGCTTTGTTTTCTTCTGTGCTGTGTTTCTCTGCTTTGTTTTCTTCTGTGTGAATCTAGTCTTAAGACAATCCGTTCCCCAATTTTCTAGTAATTGCGGATTCGTGGAACTCAACGACGCGCTTTGTCTTGCTACCAAAGCGACGAAAAGAAAATTATATATCCCTTCAAATGTTTCATTATTTATCTATATTTAGCTCCGGTATTTAAAACACACTTTATTTTTTTACTCTCGTCTCCCAAAGCTATACTAGCGAAGCAGAGGAAAGGATTAAAATAGTAGTGTAATATAGTAGAGTCTGCTTTCGATGCGACTCTTGCCTCTATTAATACAATTTCCAATTTACTGTATAAGGTAAAATATTATAAAACGATTTATCCTTTACATTACGCTTATATCTTTTTAGTGTTACGTACCGTATAATTCATGTGATATAAGTTCAAATATTAAATTGGGAATGTCATCTCAAGGATGCAGCGATAACGGAACTCAGCACCGTGTTTTGTGTAGCCGTTGATACCGGTGTACAAATTTTCACTGTCTTCCCCAGCTAAACATGAATAATACAAGAGGAGAGAGATAAGTTTTGGTAGTGCTCAGACAGTCATATTTTAGTTAGCTACTAAGCTAGCGTTGTTTCTAACTTCTAAGCTATCTAGCTAGCTTAGTATCTAGAGAGAACGGAGTGCCACATGCGGAGGCCTCTTAACTCCTCTTTCTCCTCTTCCACTATCATTAATCTCTTCATGCATACCCTCTGAGGCGTCCTCATGCTTTTTATGCTGCACTCCATCAGTATCATCGAAGATCAACCAAGGTCCTCCTCTTGTCTCTCTTACTAGCTTACATAGTAGTCGAATAATCTTTGTACTATGCTCTATATAATTATCATCTTATTAGGAAGAATGTTTAAAGCAACAGGGGCTAAATGGTCACTGTCACTTTGTAACTAGCTGAAACCGTCACAGTTTATGAAGATGTATATTATATGTATGTATGTAGGTGTTTGTTCTCAGATGACTATAAGCGGTAATTGAATATATGTAATATAAGGGAAAAATTAATTATCAATTAGTAATAAATATAGGTATTTATGTCACATTTGTTATAACATTTTCTACTTAGGTTGAGAATGCAATTGTTAGCTGACCAAGGGCCAATTTTTAGTAAATGTTTAAAAAAGTAAAAGTAAATTTTGTAAAACTATGTTAAAAATAAACCGAACTGCATAAAAATTAAATAGAAAAAAGTCCTAATAGGTTAGGATTACCAGTTGGAATCCATTTAAAATTTACAAGGCTCTATGGAAATATTTAATTGGATGAAGTTTGTGGCCCCTTTAGTCAACCCGTAAGGTTAAGATGAAACGATTGACGTAAGATTCTTCAAATCAACCCGATTGTCTCTACAACGCCACATAGAAACAAACGTACATACATACATCGACTGATGAACATAATACTCTCTTTTGCATCGCACAGTCGAGTAAAATGGAAGGCTACGTACATAGATTGTACCACCACTACTAATACTAAGACTACTATACAGCTTTTACTGTTGGTTTCTATGTGCGGATAGAGTAAGGCTTGATTTTTATTTGCAGAGATTCTGGTGTCAAGAGCTCAAGCGACTCCATTTATTGTACTTCCAAATAATTTTTAAAATACAGTAACTGCATGGTGTTAGTGATTAAATGAAAATTATTCATTCCTCTGCGTGGAAGTCGAACCCACATCTTACCGTGTGCAGTTACCACGATCGCCTAAACAATTTTTATTTAAATAATAAATTTAATTGACATTTTATTTAATTGTGCCACGTGAAAGTGATTCATACAATGAAAAGAAAGGTACTTGTTGAGGAAGGAAAACTGTAAAAGCATACGCACTTTTTGCGAAATTTCCTAATATATGACGTCATAATTATTGGTCAAATTATACGCTTAATATTGCATTAAAATTCTGTTAACTAATTTACTTTGACCGGTTAGTTTTCATTGAATAAAATGATGTAGGTACTTAGTTACCTTTAAAAATAACAACAATTAAAATGATATCCATACATTACACATTATACGGTACATTGAACTTTTGAAGTTTTCAGTAATGTCTAAATTTATATTAAATAGTTTTAACTATTAACATTTATGAATTGTTCATAAATGTTAATAGTTAAAACTATTAATAATTATAACTTTAATATGTTAATTAGATAACAACTGAAATGTGATTCACTTACTTTACTGCCTATAGCAGGGTAGGCAGAGGCTACCTAGTGTTAAGACACTCCATTCCTCACACACTCCCCAGTCTTCGAGACTTTGTGTGTTGAGTACCGGGAACTCAACGCTCGAAATCGAACCCACAATTGTGGCGCTTCAGTTCAGTTTACAGTCAGACGTTATGTCGCTGCGCCAGCGTGGCCTCAACAGCAGGAGGGGCTTAGACTTTAGTTTTGCAAAGATATGTTCGTATAAATGTGGTCTTTTTTTTTAATTTTTCAAAGCAACTTTTTTTGTTAATAAAATTTTTGGGGTAAACACCAGACTATTCTGGGATGAGCACGGACTATAGTACTCCCCCTTCTTCTTACACCAATGCTTAACACTATGCTAAATTCAAATAGAAGACACTTTTAAAAATTATATAAAATTATAAAAATGCAAGTATATTTTAATTGTGAGTGTAATTTTAGTAACAAAATTGTCAAAGGCTTAGAGTGGACTAAACTGGTTTCGTGCGAAACTATTCGTAAGGGTTGATTCAATAGGGGAAAGACATCCAACAAGATCTGTAACATCTGGCTGTACACAATAATATATATTTTAAATACATTTTTGCCGTGTGATCCCGGCCTAGAATAGAATCATATTGGTGGTGTTGTAAGAGGCGACTAAAGTACCTGTGGTAGAGTCACGTCGCCAGCAATGGCAACACACATGGGCAGACTCGACCGGATCATCACCACCTCCGGCATTTAAAAATATGCCACTGCGTTTCGCATCAAGTAATGTCGGGCTCCGGCGCCCAACCCGCATTAAAGGCCGGCAACGCACCTGTATCTCCTCTGGTGTTGCACGGGGTCGTGGGCGACGGTAGTCACTTACCATCAGATGACCCGAACGCTCGTTTGCCTTGTCTTTTCCATAAAAAAAATTAAAAAAAATAGTATACTAGTAAATAAAAATTTTAACAGATTTTATATGCTTTCTAACTTCAACTGTGGCTTCTAAGTGCCCGAGATAACTTTGGTTCCAAGTAAAGTTGGTCACATAATAACCTTTAATGTGATGTATTATAGAGTAGGTACCTATAGCATTCCTTGATAAATGGATCACCTCTCCAACAAAAAGGATTTATCAATTAACCCTTTAGCTTTATTATATTAGTATAGAATAGTATTGAAATTTAGATAAAATTACATTTCGCTAATAAAATACAGGTCAAAGAACGCAAATGTCGTAAAATGATCTAAAAATGGGAAATTAGCAAATTAAACACAGTAGTGGGCGAACTACAAGGCAACTAACAGATACTCTAACAGTGCCATAAAATTTATAATAAGGACACCATTTTTCCATTTTTCTCAATAAATTCGCAATAAATGACAATAGTGTTAATTTGTACGGTTATTTTTTAAAACAGTCGTATTTTTTGAAGGAAAGTTGGCATTTTCAGTTTTATGTGTAATTCTTTTGTTATGAATAGCAATGTATTAGTACTTTAAATATTTCCAGGACAAAATTTTAAATGGATTTTGAAAATTTTATGCCTTTGCCTTACAGTGATAGTTTTTTATATTAGGACAAAAATAGTCAAGAGTTTTGAATTTTTACTGTCTTTTAGGCCTTATGTGTGTGATACCTTTGACTGATTTTAATTTCAGAATTCTTTCTGTAACGCAATATATGTATTGTTAATAATAAAATACATCGGACGGCCATTCGACGTGTGTTTTCTTCGCATTGTATTTCCACAGCGAACATTAGACTGGAAAATCGAGTACAAAAACTGAGTCTATATCTGTCGGACGGACCTGTGGCATTAGTATCTATCTAAAGGCATAATATGTCAGCGCATATGTATGTAATGCACAATGAGGAACGTGACAATTTTAATTATTAGACGTGAAAATCGCCAGCTGCGAGGAGGAGGGATTTCAGTGGCCCCCATTTGACCGCCACTGCCATATTTGGCACGGCTCGCGTCTAAATACGGCGCGCGGCCGCCCACCGCCCGCCGGCGCCCGCTCGCGCCCGCTCGGCCCCGCTCGCCCCGCTCGCCCCGCGCCGCCCGCGCCGCCCGCTCTATTACTTCTATTTACGAAATAAACTCAAAATAAAACCTCTATTTTAATACAGATTTCGGGCACGTTTCGCGTTCGCGGGTTCCGGCTCGTGGATGTGTCGGGTTACGTCGCGGGCCGCTCGTTCCGTCTCGCTCGCGCCGCCGCCGCGCCGCCGGGAGCGAGCGGGACGGATAGCGGTCGAGGCGCGCGGGGCGCAACGCCGCGAAGTCAGTCGCGGTCCGAGCGGCCGAGCCGTCAGTCCCGCCCTCGGTTCTTTCGCGTTTTCGGTCAGTCTCCGTTCGGCGTTCGAACGGTGAGGTGTGTGAAGCGCGTGTGCGCACCGGTTACTGTGGCGTACTGCGAGGTTATCATGGACGCGCCCGGCGGAGCGCGAGAGCCCCGCTTCGGGTCGCCCTACGGCATGGGACTGCTGGGGGAGGTGCCGGACATGTACGGCGCTGGCCGCCCGCCTGCCTCGCTCGGCGGCGGAGGCCTACGGCCAGGCATGCAAGCCTGCCCTGTTCCTCGCGCGGGCGTTAAGCGCCCATCAGACCAGTGCTACGACGAGAGACCCTCTCAGAGCCTCGGCCTGGAGCACTGCGCAATGCCGGACATCGCTGACGACGGCTATGCTTCCCTCCAGCCCAAGAAGTCACCACCGTCCAACGGCAAAAAGACCAAGGGTCGCGTAAAAATCAAGATGGAATATATTGACAACAAACTACGCCGGTACACTACATTCTCGAAGCGGAAGACAGGAATCATGAAGAAGGTGGGTCGCTGAGACCACTTTTGGCAATATTCCATAAAACTAGCCTATGACTTCTGGTCAATACAATGTGTGAAAGTGTCATATATTGTCTTGTAGAATAAATAGTGGGGAAAGCTCTTTATTGTGCAGAATAACTTATCTGAGTCATGTCCGACAAATTTTCCCAATATGACTATATTTAATATGTTTAGGAGTTTATTGTTATTAGCAAATTGAACTTATATACCATTAACAGATAACTCAAATTATAACATTTTATTACTTGACACTTAGTGATTCTATAGAATTATAATTACTTTTATTTTGATATTACTAAGAATCAAGGCGACTAATATTTAAAAATTAAATGTTAATTTCACTTTTGAATTATAATTTTTCTTGCTTAACCATAATTTTTATACTTATAAATAATACTAAATCAATATAATAAATAATATTTAAATGTTTTGAAATTGGACACTTCAATAATTACAAAAGCTAACCAAGTAATATATAATAATGTACTGTTTCAGTACTATTTTTCGAATATTTTTGGTGAGATATAGTCTAAAGTTGCTTATAAGGGGAAATTGTATAACAATTAATTATTCTACAAGGGCTTAAAAATAAAGATTAAGTTTTGTTTCACACTCATAGGTTATGTCAAATTGACAAAAAATATGGAATATTGCTAAATGTGACCTATAATGCATGTTTTTATATTAAAATAGTATTTTTGCATTAAGAAATAGCTAAAAATATGTGTTTAAGGCTATTTTTATGTGTTTTTGTGAGCATTTGTGCAGAATGTTTTGACAGGTGTCAGCTGATAAGTGCGAGTATGTTGATATGATATACATCCTTAAAACTCACTTTAACTACTGTAAAAGTATATCATAAATTATTTTTACATACTTATTATAAAATATAATATTAAAATCAGTTAATTAAACATATATTTTGTATATTTTAGTTCAATTTGAGTAATCTGTCATTATACGTTGTAAGCTCAGTACGATAGATGGCGCTAGTAGTATCAAAAAATAAGTTCAAAAATTGCAATTTGGTGCTACAAAAATAAATAATCGTTATGATATAAAAAACGTTTATTAACAAAACTGAATTCTTAAATCAATGTGCTTAAGAATTTTTACTATTACGTTTTTTTTTAAATAAATTTATTTCTTGATAAAGATCTAAATATATAAATAAATAATTTAAACTAAAAATGTTAAAGTGGAACAGATAAATTATACAATATAGTGGCATTATCTGCCTCTGGCCATTTTACAAGTCAATCGATTCGCGTAGGTGTCTGTTACAAACAGGATTTTTCTAGCCATCTGTAGAGGAATTTTAATAAGTCGAAGTCTGCAAATTTCACTGTTTTATAATAATTGCCGGCAACAGTGTTGCGTCTTTGGAATTTAGGGTTCATATTTATAATTTAATAAGTAATAATATATAATTGTATCAAATTTATAATTTAATAGGACTGTACAGTCCTATTAAATTATAAATTTGATATATATTATAAGGGAAAAGTGTTATATTTGTGTTCGAAACATATACAATATTTATTTAAATAATATCTATTTAAAATATTGTAACGAATCTATTGGATTTTATCTGAAATGAAATATATTTTTCTCTATTGGTAAACAAAATAAAAAAAACAACTAAAGAATTATTATTTGTGATCTCTTTTTATTGCGAATCGTATTAATAACAATTACTAATATAGATTCTTTACAGTTTTAATTATTTTATATCAAAAATAAAAAATAACAGCATATCAAAAAAAAATACAAAGGTAAAAATTAATAAGGCTAAAGTGTTTCAAAAGCTGCCTTTGCATACAAGTTGTCTGTCGGATCTTCAGTCACGGAGTCTTTGATGCACCGATAATGTGGGGACAATCTGGTTTACATCTCAAATAAAGGGTTACGTGCTTTATTTTGTCTAGATCTAGATCTTAATGTATCGTGCCTAAACTTAAGCTATATTTTCAATATATTTTAAAGATTTTTTAAGGACAGAATTTAAGTTTTTTTTTTTATTGTATACGTAAATTTCGTTTTCCAATTAGAATAAAAGAAGCACGTATATATACTTACGTATTTATTAAATATTATGTTTTGTCTGTTTCTGTACGATTGCGCTACGCTTCTTAAAATTTTATTATAACTTTTTATATTTTCCTAATGGAAATTAATATTATCTATATATGTACTATAATACTATAATATTATCTATAATGTTATACATATCTGTAAACTATTACATAAAATGTTTAACACCTGACGAGACGTATAATGATATGAAAAAAAAATTATAATAAAACTATTATTTAATATTTTAGAATAATAACGACCTAAAACAAACATATATGCGGAAAATTAAAAAAATATTCTAAAACTTATTACGCTAAGATCTCTGGATCTACTTGTCCGATTTACTTTTTTTTTAGTTTTATATGAAAGCTACATTCCTTAGGAGTGCTATAGGCTGTATAACACCATCGTGTTAATTTAACCGCGTGCGCTGCAGAAATAGTTAAATATATGTAAATACAGTCAGTTTCAATTTTTCTAAAATAAAATTCGCGGCAGCCTACATCTGTCTCTTATAAATAAGTTATTATAAGGCATTTTGTGGCAAAAAGTAATTGAAAATTGCAAGATTATATTTCAATGCTTTTTATTTGACATGGATATTGAAACTTACGAGCGAAAGTTATTCCACCATCAAGGAAATATTTAGAAGATATTTTTTGCTGTGGCTTTCATAACATGTAATTTGGACGTGTATTTTTCGAGAAAATGTAAAATTTAAATAATTCAGCGCTCTCTGTTTACGGCCGCAAGCATCGGCTCGAATACCGCGGGGGGCGCCCTCGTCGCCGATTTCGTCCTCGCAAGCAGCCACGTAGTGCTTGCACTTTCTTAAAATTATGAAAAATGATTATGGCAAATGCAGCATAATATAAGACTTATAGGTGGTATGCGGGCAAAGCCGCGAGTGGGCCGCGAGTAAAATAGTAAAATCTGAAATTAGTATGTCATTATTCTTAGAATGGCATAGATTACAATTCAAACTTTGTATAATTACTGAACATCGATTTTATAAAAAAAAAATTATGAGTATGTGAATTTGGAAAAATAATCCGCGGTGTTAAGTCCTACCGCTCACCGTAATGACTCGAATACGGGAGAAAAGTGCAGCAATGCTTACCCAGCCACGTGGAGAATGAAGAAGTGTAAAGATTAAAAATATTATATATATACATATATTTTTCAGATTTTATGGGGATTTCTTGCATCAAGTTAATTTTTTTAAGCTCACATTTAGTTAGAGAACTCTAAAAAAAATCTCTACATATAATATGTAAATACAGTCAGTTTCAATTATAAGTAAATAGAAATATACTTAGCAATTCTAAAAAATATATTAATTAGAATAAATAAAGGTTTACTTCGAGAGTCCATATCCGCTTGTTAGATACACGTTGATTGTATAAATCGTTCTATTCGATTTGAACCACAGATTGTGTGTGTTCGTTTTGTTTTATTTATTTGTTATATTCGATTAAAGTGGAATATACGTTTGCATATTACTTATATTTCTCAAATGTTACATTGATTGCAATTTATGATAGTAATTACGGATTTTTTAAAATATATTTTTCTAATATAAATGATAATCAAAAATGTCTTTTTATTAACCACGTGGTAAATTCGAGACTTGACTAGCATTGTATCGATATTTGTGGGACCAAATTGCTGATTAATCGATGTTTCAAGAACATAGTATTTTTTTCACTACGTTAAACATCGAGTTTATTTATTACTCTATCGTCCTAAAAACAAATCAACACAATAACACGAAACACGAAACAAAAAAAAACATTATTTTTCTTGAGTATTTCCTCAGTATCTATATTTTATCTATTGTTCAGGAGTTGCTTTAATGCTTGCATTATTCGATACACGAACGATCCGATCGATTGAGTAACATCGTTTGAATCAACTTCCGTAATGTTTCCATTACGGTGGCTAATGGCTTATTTATATTATTTTATGTAAAAGTAAGAAGTTTCAGTAAATACTGAATTTATTTATAGCTGAAACATTATTTAAAACTTTTACAGTTAAATAGATTATTTGAAAAGATTTTCTTTCAAATTTGTAAGTATGTTTATATATGTTTTAAAACAAATAATTTTTGATGTATATTTTTTTTTTAATTTTAAAATGCTTTGTCGCTTATGTTTTTATTTTACTTATTATATTAATATTTAGAGGCCGTTGTGGCCCAGGGGCACAAGGGTGTGACTTTAATGCGACTGTTGTGGATTCGATCCCCACTCGAGGAAATGAAATATTTATTTAAATTTATATTTCCATTTCTTCGCTCTGGTGCCGAGGCAAAGAGCGGTGTTGAGTTCCGCCACTCAACACGCAATGCTTCCAAAATTCGGCGGAAAGTGGGGAAACGAGTGTCTTAAAACGAGGTTCCCTCTGCTTACCCTGCTGTGTGCGGGATACAGCGTGAAGCTGATTTGATTTTTTTATTTATATTAATATTTATATAAAATAAATAATATTTTTTCGTTGCAAACTTTGGTAAATTGATTTACTATATATATGCAAAGGTAATAGTTAAGTCTGTTAAACCAAAATTCTTAAGAGAATATATAAACTTAAAGCTTGATAAAAATTTAATTTTATTATACACGTCGGCCTGATGTCGGCATTTGTCGGCCATTGTAGGGCTGTCGTGTACCCCGACATAGTAGCCCGAGGCGGTGTAGCGTAAGCCGATGCGGGGATTCGCAATTTATAGCGGTATGTCACATCGTTAGTGAAAAACATTTGATCAGTCAGTACTTTTATTTTATTATCTGTTGCATAGCTTTTTTAAAAACGTTTTTTTTTACTTCAAAGTTTGTCGTTTTTAACTTATTTTGTAATAGTTGTGAGAGGATATTTTGTAAGATACATAAGTACTGGTAATAAATACAATTCTTCATAATGAAATAAACAGCGTCAATTTTTTTTTTAAATATAATGTTGCCGGTGCTAAATACGTTGTGCATCTTGTTTATAAATCACATTTTTCTCATTTCTACTTGACAGGTATTAACTATTCAGCTTTATTATTGCGATCGGAAACTCGGAGATAGCTCATTTTTAACGACCGTCAAAGGAACTGAGATCACGATCGAACTAAAAACCGGTCAGAGAGCTAAATGAGTCAACAATGTGAAAACTATGATGCCTTTCATATTTAACTGTCAAGCAACATGGCTACCAAAGGTGCAATTTTGCAATTTTTTAATAAATGTTAGACTGGCTCGCAAGGTGGTCCCACATACGGCCGCAATCTGATCACGAATTTCGAAAATTCTCAACCTCCCAGCAATTAGCGCAATTGTAATTAATCGAATCGAACAAACGCTGTTATTAAAATAATTGAAATATCGATTTTAAATCGTAAAGATTATTTTACTTGTCGACTTTACTTTTAGACTGAAAGCTATTACGCCGTTGCTTGCGAGGCATCATTAAAAAGTCATAAATTATACAGTCCGATAGACCAATCCCGATATAGTCCTTAGGAGCATTTTAATAAATTTAAAACAACTATTATCGTTTGGCAGAGTCGTGATTTTGTTAGTGGTTGGGGCCCGGAATAAGTCGTCACGAACGATTACTAAATTAATTAGGAACTAGCTAGTAGATTGCCAGCCTGATTATTTTCCCACACGGGCGACGAGATCATGAGATTTCCAACTATTGTTAACGAAAATTGAGATTAGGCACATCTCAATTTAGTAAATTGCTCGACTTTAAGTATGACTTACAGTGATGCTTCAAATCATAGTATCGTGGGTACGATAATTAACTTAAATAAATAAACGGTATATCTCTAAACAAAAATTATAAACATTTTCATGGAAAATTTACAATAGATCGAAGTTTTTATGATCGTTGTGGGTTCTTATCTATAGTTATATATTTGATAATTCGGTACGGTTTTGAATTTCCACCTACCAAGGAAAGTTTCTATAATGATCAAAAAACATTATTTTAACAATGTGTATTCAGTACTAAAATTTCAATCATAAACTTTATAGTTAAATGTAGCGAGGTAACTTTTGTTCGTTAGTAATTCCAAAAGCCCGATGACACGGAGAACTCCTTGTACCTTCTGATGCCCTAGTACTTTTGGGACCATATTTGGTTCTATACACAGTGGCTTTCTTTTTTAAAAAACTAGCACCCACCCACCACTATCTATAGAGAAAAGTAGAATTTTATTCTTCCTATTCACGGAATCTTTTTGATAATCGTTTGTTATTATTTTATAATCTGTTATGAGTATTTAATCAAAATACAACAACAGATAAAAAAAATCAACGGAAGTATTACTTTTTTTTTAAACGAATTCACATTTCGCAGAATTTTGCTCAAAATAAAATGAATCTCCACAAAATGAGAGCGTAGGGGAAATAGAACTACTAACTGCCAAAATTAGACAATTATTCGTTGCGTACACTAATTGCGAAGCGCGTCGACCCATATCTCACGCTCCGGCTTACGAAATGGCGGAGATGAGATAGAAATGTGTTATTTATATACGTGTTTCTTATTTTTAATTTGATGTTAGAAAAATAAGCTAAATAAATTGATAGAATTAATAAATGTTATGTTACATATATATGTATTTATTTAGTTCGTCGTGTTCATATTGCATAACTAAGCCTTAGGTTTAGAGTAAATGTAAAAAAAGAAAGTGTAGTAATTAGTGTCCTTAGTGTTATCAGTTTTTAATTAATATAAATAAATAAAATAAAACAAAAAAAATATACCAAAAAATATTTATTTATAAAAATAGAGGAATCATCTTATTCGTCAGTTTCTATAAAAACTTTAAAACCTTTAATTAACTTCCATGAACATGTTAAAATAAAAAAAAAACAACTAATTATTGGCAATGCAAAATAGTAGGATATTAGTTAATAACACCAAGAGACCGCCTAAACAAGTCGAGATACTAGGAGCTCATAACTGCCCAAGAAGTCGACAAATACGTCCAGTTTATCATGAACCGCGTTTCACTTAGACTCAGTAGACATAAGGAGGGTGACGTAGGTCGACAAATAAAACCAGTTTATTATGAACTACGTTTCTCTATGAAAGACCCGAGAATTACTTACACTTTATAGAAGTAAGCGGGGCAAGGCAGGCCTAGGTTGATTGGCCGGTGTGTAGGGAACGTCTGGCGTA
The DNA here is from genome assembly GCA_013421005.1 of Heliconius erato x Heliconius himera. Classification (NCBI taxonomy): domain Eukaryota; kingdom Metazoa; phylum Arthropoda; class Insecta; order Lepidoptera; family Nymphalidae; genus Heliconius; species Heliconius erato x Heliconius himera. The sequence goes on from JAATLQ010022153.1 coordinate 46,434, forward strand.
CGGCCCGCCCCTTCACACCTAGTGAACGCCTCGTTGTTATGCGCGCCTAGTACTACGCTGTTTGGATCAAATGTATAATCCGGATAAATCCGTTAAGACGATCGATGCCTTGTCAAGTGCTTAAATTAAGAGTGGTTTGTTTTTTATTTTTTTATGACTGTTTCTTTGTTTTGGATAAGATGTTATTAGATTATACTTATTTAGATAGATTTTATTTTTATTTTTGTATTGCTTATTTGTTACACAGGCCGTTGTGGCGCAGCGGCACAACGCCTTCGCTTTGGTAACAAACAAGACAAACCGCGGCGCTGAATTCCACTCATCACATAATACCTCAAAAATTTGCCTAGTTCCTGCGGAACGGAGTGTCGTGACACTAGGTCTAAAACCAAAACAAACTTGTAAACTAAAAAAAAACATTTTACTATAGAATGAATATGTAAAATTAAAAATCTAAATTCTTATCACAAAATTAAATTTTAAATTAAGCACTACATACGACATTCAACACTTTAAGCTTCAAAACTTGAGATTTAAACAAAGAACTGTTGTAGGTAATTTATGCACACGAATCGAGAAGCTACTCTAAATCGATTAAACATCGATTCGTACATCAATCTTATTCGCGAGAGTACAGACAGATGACAGTCTGTTGGGACTGATTATTACTGGTACAGAGATTGTCCGATTAATCGACAGACTTATTGGTAAATTTGTCCGAGTTAGTTCGTTTTTAACAATTTTTAACAATTGTTAATTCTTTTTTCCCGGTACGTTAAAATTTTTATACGTTTTCTAAATAAGTATTTTTCTTTCCTAAGTGTGGATTAACACTTTAAAAATTGTTAAAAATATTTAATAAATAGCATTCTCTCTTGCCAGACGACAGTTCTTAGTAATTATCTTTGGGTAGGGAAATTTGTAAAAATCTTCCTACAGAGATGCTAACAACATAAATAAGTTGTAACAAGCGTATAAAAATTTCGACGTAGCTTGATGAGACCGTATGGCTTAGTGGTTAGAGCGCCTGGTCGGCTTCCAGGAGGCGCGGGTCCGTGTCCCCCTACGTTCAAATTTTTATACGTTTTCTAAATAAGCAAGTTAGTTAGTTATTCGTAGATTGGTCTTTCGTCGTTGCTAAGTTATTCGTTCGTCGGAAGTATCAAAGGGTTGCGCGATCACGACCAAAGTGTTCTCGAGGCGGAATTTCGAGAGAATTGCTGTAGAACGCACGATTATAAAGCACAACACTTCCCGAATTCTGATTAGATATAACAAGCGATTGTGTTATCAGACGATTTTTTTTATGTGTATATATAAAAAAGATGTTTCGTTATATTATACGTACAGAGAAAATATTTATTATACGTATTTGTAATTATGTATTTGGTAGTTTACCATTTATTTTGTCTCATACATATTTTGTCTTTTATCTATGCATATAAAATTATAAATTTAGTTTTAATTACATTTTTAAAAATGAGATAAGATGAAAAAATTAAAAAGTGATTTTCTTTTAAACTCCGGACCAACAGAATTTTGTAGCATAAAAATAATATAGTGAGTAATTAGAGTACGAAAATTGCCTTTGAAGTTTAAACTTCGCGAAGTATCCGAAAATTTTAATTAAAGACGATCTCCGTGTAATTACCCGAAGGCTTGTACGGTAGGCGAGTCAAGAATATGCTTTATATTTTGTAATTATAGTCCTTATTGTTGATAGCAATTAGAGTCAAAGTTGCGTTTCTTAAAAGCTATTTATTACAACCTATTGCTGCGACGCGCCTTGCATAAGCGCCCATAATTTACCAAATGAGAATATAAATAATGTTTTTAAACCGTGTATATTGATTTTTTGTTCATAGTTCCGTAATTAAATATTATAGTCTCATTATAAATTCTTGCAGATGCACGAATATGACATATTTTGTAAGGTACAAGAATTGCGGTGTTACTTGTAACTAAAATGTAAAAAGAAATAAACATTTTTTTTACTTTGTACTTTTTATCTCTTGTATTTTGTGTTGTAACTGAGAAAACTTGGTACTTAATACATAATTTTTTTATATTGTTATTCATTGACAAATATTTTTTGATAAATTTATAAAGGTCACGTTACACCTAAACAGCAAAAGTAGCGGGTTTCGAACCCGCGTCTGTTGGAAGCCGTCCAAATACCGTTAACTATATATTTCGTAAAACTACTTTTCTGGTACACCTAAACATTTCCTGATTTTTTTCACTATTATTGTATAATAATAACAAGTATTAAAATTCAGTTAAGATATGCTCGAGTTTTTCCGTACAGCCCGATCGCATTACACTTGCAGATAGATCTCGTCATTATCGCTTGTAATGAGCAGCGAGCACCTTGTGGACAAACAAAGTTGACGAACCCAATGTATGAGCTTAAGCGTTCAAATAATTAGTATATATTTTTTTGTTGTTTCGCATATTTTTTGTAGGGTATATCAATTCAATTTAGTTAATTCAATTATATGGTCAGCTGTAATATCTTTAAATGTAACGGATATTAATATTTATAATAAATATATTTATTATATTTAGATTTTATTAAGAGGTTGTGGGTGGCGTAATATAACACCGTGCTATATATATTCAAAACAGGAATATATTTATATTTTAACTTTAGTGGATCGAATAAGTGTGTTAATTTGCTTCATGACTCTACTTGATGAGATGAAGATTGTAAGTTTTATAGTCATTTATTTATATTCGACATAGTTTATTATGGGGCTTAGACGTATCACATGAGATCTTATTAATATGTAGATACAAATATATAGAAAAAAACTCGACAGTACTTAGTTTAAAATGTCCATGTGTAAAGTGAGGCGTAAGTGTGACGTGGCAGGAGCCGGTTCTCGAGTACGAAATCAATCCGTGGGATTTTTGCTACGTACCTTCGGCAAATATCTGCATTTATTCCCTTCTTTTTCGACGGTACCTAGTAACCGCGGACAATGATCGACGACATTCTGCCATGTCTAACGACGCTTTTTATTAATCGAGAATTGTGTTAATCAGTTCACGTTGAAGATTTCATTTGTATTAGCAGCCTTCTTGTTTCATTATATCATATGTGACCATATTAATAATTATTTCATATAAGATATTGACGTTGTAGCTCTCGGGCACCAGTTACTTTCCTTTATTTATTTTTTTATACCATACACCCTGTGTTCAAGCGAGAAATTTATTCGCTTTGCTGCGAAACAGTAGGTATATAATTACTATAATCCCTTAATGTATGGGATAAATTACGTTTAGCACGTAAGCTTTATGAGCAACCTAGTCGCGGACACCTGCAACTACTGGCTTGATGAAATTGATCTCTCGAGACAAGTTGCGAGTTTCGGCCATTAAGCTCGTAAATTGAAATTGTTTTCATTTTAGCCACTCAGTGATGTGGACATATGAATGCCAAGTCATTTTACATTTTAATCACCATTCCGCAGACATTTTAAACATTTCTAGGCTTTGTTTGTCGTGTAAACGTGTCAAGGCGGGCCAGTAGTTACCAGAAAAGTTATATTGCAAATGTTATTTTTGTGTTACACAAACAAACGAAAGCGATCGATTGGAATGCTGGACGCACAAAGTTAATTATTTGTTTGTTAAATAACTTAACATACTTAAATTCTGAATAATGGAAACACGACCACGCACGGTCGTTATTCGGCAGCAGATCTTATCAGTTGAAGTTGTCACGAAAAAACACCAAGGAGTTCGCCCACCATAGTGCCCCTCGATATCTGGCGTTCCGTCAAAATAACCGAACGCAGCCAGCGGGGCCCCATCCATAATGTATTGGCATCGCGAATATCATACATAAAACATTAACGAGTAAGTTTTTATTTTATTGCGGCTCGGGCGGAGCGTCGCGTTGTTTTTTCGTCAATTAAAAAATCCACCCAACATCCAGATTTCGGTGGGAAAGCTCGAGTTTTGTCAACTTCGTTATGCAATTGAACCACCAAACCGTTTTTACTGTCATTGTTTCCCGGAATGGTTGACGTTTCGATGTGAAACTGGAATTCACCACGGGCGTCGCGTGCTACGGCCGCTACCTTCAAACGGATCCTCGTTTTTTTGCAGCCTTGATCATTAAATCAAGGCTGACAGTTGTCCATGTTAAGTATACGACGAACGACGTGCTAAGATTAGAAAAAGGTCATGTTATTACTTATATATATATATTCTAAAGTTTTGAAACGCTTCACATTAGATTATAGCTCAGTAGGCTTTATTGAAGTTAGTGTTGCGACGGTCGCCCACGCCGGCGGTCGTGTAGTTTTATGCCACAGAGTCACAAAGTCATCACGTGCGCGCCCACGTGACGCCTACTGACACATTGCGTTGCGAAAAAAACAAATCTCTTTACATAATTCCTATTATAACCTTGAAATTTAATGCTTCCATTATACTACTGCACGTGGGCACTCAAATAGTTTCCTTCAGCTCCGTTTGTTTATCGCATTCTGTCTTAAATTTTAGCATATTCGAAACAATCATTTGCTAGGATAATTTAAAATGTAAATAATTGAAACTTTAGAGAATTTGCTCGTTATCAAACGTTCATTATAGTTCCAGAGAAAAAATCTAGAGCGACCTACTGACGCTAACGACCATAAAACTGGTTGTAATTGTGCATAATAAACGGTGCGCTGCAAGCTCCATAATGAACCATTCGGATAATCTCAATAATTCACGTGTCGCGTGTTAGTCGTTAATTAAGCTATTTGTCAGGTGCCAGGACCATTTACATTTCTCCCGAAGAGCCGAGGATCCGCCGCGGGTCGAGTGCATGGAAACGACGTATTATTATCCTTTTAGGGAAAGCGGCATCTCTTAGAGACGCTCGGTGCATCCGAACTTTTTATTAAACCAATGGCACAGACGTCTGAATTGTCCAGTAAATACACATATCCGAGGAAGTAACGGGCTATTTGAATACGATTTAATTGAAATGATCGTAATGTATAAAACTTAATGTTTTTATACTAAGAAAAAAGATATCTATTTGTGAATATTCGAATTATTTTAATAATTACTTATTATTGCAAGTTTTGTAAGAATAAGGAGATAAACTAACATGTATGCAAGAGTATCTACACCTTTTCATACAGAAGTATAGAAGTGTCGTTAAGCAAATACAATTCATGGGAACTCGTTCTGATCAGCGACAGGCCATCAAGTTGGTTCGCAAGTGAAATGTATTGACAACTGGTCTTCCTTGATGCATATCGGCGTGATGATATCGTCGGCCCCTGTAACCCTCAGTGCAACGGGCATTGTGAAGATCATCGATAAAGCTTGTTTATTTAACACTAAAATGTATTCAACCATGCGAAGCTATTAAGCAGAGAATTATTAACAGATGGACGGGTTTCCGCTCATAAACCCAGTCATTAGCTGAGATATTTGTTTTTTAATCCACACATAGTGGTGAATTGAATGTATAAATTAATAATATCATGTCTGTATCGCGCTGCTACCTACGTAGCGTCGCTCGCAGCCATAACTTCTATCTTAAGTGAGGTCGTATACGCAGGTAGTTGGACGCGCTTCAAACTCAGTAATGTTTCTCAATGAACTTAATAAATCAAGGTCGAGGTAGCGCCTACAAAATGATAGTCCGCGCGGCCAAGATTCGATAAATGGTAATGAACAAACAGGAAACTTATGGAAGTCGCTCGGCTGACACAATAAATTAGCTGCATAGACTGGACAGCCATTCATAAAGCGATCGCGGTTGCTTATGAATGAAACGGTAACTAGCCTGTAAACGGCCAATTATCGGCACCATTGGTATTGATAGCAATTGGACGTCATTAAATTTGCATGTGACACCGCCCGTAATCTTATAACTATGCACTGCTCACGTAGAAGATATCGTTCTATTGAATCAATTATGGCCTATTGTTTCATGAATCGGACATTGTTGCTTTTAAATCCTATTGTTATTTAAGTTTGGTTCATAAGTTTTTTTAAGAAAATCATTAACATAATATGTTTTATATCTCACTTTCATAAATACTTTCGAGTTACTCGGAAATCGAATAAAACCTCTATTCGTATTATTGTTAAAATTAATTCAAGATATTTTTGGACCTAAACTGTGTCATGTTGTTTATGGTTTTTTCTTAAATTTAGCTGGTAGGTAATTAAGTTATCGTGTGTACGATGTAATTATCTTTAATGCCTTTTAAAAAACCGCTGTTTTACAGTGCTACCTTTCACAAAACACTTTTATATTAAATGCACCAAAGTTGTTATTCTTGGACGCAATCCACTCGCTACTGGAGTTACGATAATGCTCTGGTTGCAGCGCTCAGTAATTATTATTTAAGTGTCGGTTAAATTAATCGGTCTAGCCATTACTCAGTCTACATCTACTACCTCGTCGTCGTATCTTACAGTCTTCGTTTCTGCAATTAAAAAAAATCATATTTTTTTAATATGATTTTTAAATGTCTTATTTTTATGGTTATTTCAAAAGTTTTCGGCAGTGCAAAATTTGGTCGAATCTCATACAATTTACATATAGTACCGCTATTCAAGAAAACCGACTGGTTCATACTGAATTGTAACCCTTTTTTCGGTAATCAAGTTCCTTGTCTTGGACCAGCTCAAAACAAACAAAACTTGCTTTGTGTATTTGTACTTTCTTTTTAAGATTTTTGTTTTTACCCAACATTTATCATCGTTACTTAGTGCCATCAGATTTATTGTTTTCCTCTATTACACATTTAGATTATTTTCGATTATAGATTTTTTTCGAATAGAATAGGTATTAGTGTACTACTACCTTAACTAAAACAATTACTTTTGAACTTTTTCTAATGACTAGCAAATTCTTCACAAGCTTCCACAAATACTATTTCTAAGCTGATTGATGTTGTCAACGTTTGAAAAAACATTTATA